>JAAEAF010005924.1:0-31501 GCA_011037195.1 Triatoma infestans
ACCGTAATATTATTACAGATACAATCGTCAAATTGACCAGAAAATTACTCATTACAGAAAAGCCCCAGAGATATTTTCCGTGATATCCTGCTTCTGTTTGTGATCATCGACCGGTTTCGTGTGTTCGCCCATCATCAGGATGCGTTTGTCAAACAATGTGATTGATAATACAGATTTGCACAGAGCAAATTTAGTCTATACACTGCCCGAAACCGGTTGATGACCACAAAAAGAAGCAGGCTATCAGGTAAAATATCTCTGATGCTTTCCAGCTCTGCGGAACCAACCACCCATCTTTAAAGAAAAGCTTTACTATGCAGTTCTCCTCACAAGACCGTCACAATTTTCCTGTTCAACGTTATTATGCGAATTTAAAAAAAAAAAAAATTGTTAGAGCCATTTTCAAGAAAATTGTGAAAAGCTAAAATAAAATAAAAAAATCTTGAAGCCGGATGCTATTGTGATTTTTCGTTTTTTCAGATATTTAGTTCATCTAAACACACTAACTCACACATAAACAGTGGATACTTTACAGACACAACTACGTTCTATGTAGTCAAACACTTATACCCACGTGAGCTAGTAGATCTTTTAAGTCGTAGTGGATTTAGTTAAACCTCTTTGTACCTCTAACCCTTCCTCAATGTTTTTAATTTTCCAGCTACATGCTTGCCCCAGAAACTGTGCTCTTAAAAAGTAATTAAAAATAATTAGGTCTTTAAAAAAAGTAACGTATAATATTCAGTACAGGTAAACAAAAAAGGCCAACTTAATAATCAATTTTATTAATATATAATAAAATTAATATTATAAAATTATATAATTAAACATTAAATCGATATATGAATCTTAAGTAATTAATTTATACAAATTATATGGTTACTGTTATTATGAATACTAATGAATTAATAATCCAAGTTATTAATTTCATAATAATATAATTAACAGCATATTCATCAACAGTTCTTTTAGAATTGAAACAAATCTGGAATGAAACACACACACACACACACACACGACTTTCTCTTGCTTCTATTAATATAATAATAAAATACTTTAAGTTTCGAAAGTTTCATTTAATTAACTAAAATATAAAGATGGTAGAGTACAAGTTGACTAGTAGGTTTGACAGGTAGAATTTGAATGTATATCTCTGTGCAAAGTTTAAAGATTAACATAATGTCATATTTGAAAGTATCAGACGTATTTAGATGGATTTTGAAGACCATGGAACTTCTTTAGTTTGAAAAACGGTTATTCTTTCTTTTCTTTTTTTGTTTTTCTTTTACACCTCATTATTTTAGTGAAGTGGCACTTGAGAGGAAAGTTTAACTTTGAAACTTTTCCAGTACTCGTTAGAAGTCAATTGTGACGTTTTAATTAATAATGAAATGCTTGATATAAAACTGACAGGTATTTTATTCCTGTAGACTGGATACGAAGTTTAAATAAAATTGTCGGAGCTATTTTAAAGGAAATCGCAAAAAATTTGAGAAAAAAATTTTGAGATTATTTGAGATATTTTGGCTCCAGCGCACTCCACACACACACACACACACACAATTCACTAAAAACATTTTCTTTCTTCTTCTGGGAACTATGAAACATGTAATTTGACCAGAAATTGGGGCACGATCGCTATATTTTTGCAAAAAGTAAAAAGTTTTTCTATATATATATATCGAACAAACTTGTTTATTCCCAATGAAATAGAGACGATACAAAAAAAAAAACAAAGACATTACTGTACAATAATAGCATGTCTATATATAGATCGAAAATCAGAAGTATTAGTTCGATATAAGAGATATATATTGTACGATAACTTACAAAGATATAATGAAGTTTCTTCTGACTGACTGAATAAGTGGCCCGCCCACTTTGTATTTTGAACTATTGATAATTTTGCAAGGCTTCCCTCTATTCATTTTATGACAATAATGGAGGTCGTTGTCCACATCCCCTTTAACTATGACAATGTTATAGCAATGTTACACTCCTATTTCTTTGCTAACATTCATCTAAGTTTTTTTTTCTTTGTCCTTTGTAAGACTTCATCTATTTCTGTTAATGAAAAAACATTTTCTATATTAGACGTTAATATCAGCAAGAAATAAGTTTTAGGAAGCAATAAGAATTTATAGCAAAGAAATAAGAAAAAGGAAGTAATAAGAAAAGGCCACAAAAGAATATGCTGTGAATAACTTACGCGACTTTCTCTTACTCCTGTTAGTAAGATATAATTATATTTGAAATGATAAATTTTCTTTATACTTCAAAATTTACTCATTTGTACTAAAATAAATATAGAGGCTGCGTGAACAGATATCAATCTACCAACCCTCGCAGGCAGGTGGAGAAGTAATTACATTGTTGTACAGAAAAGCGCTCCAATAACATTAAATCAAACATTTCAAATTTAATGCCAGAAATTCCGCACAAATATGTAAAATCGATTTTTTGGGTAATAATATTTCAAATAAAAGTGATCGGTTTATATGTCGGGCAGTTAACATTCCAAGTTTAAAGGAAATCGATATAGTCGAGAAAATTCCCCCCCCAAAAAACAACTTAAAAAACCATTTTGTAAAATGGCAGTCTGTAGAGGTGTATATTAGTTTTCCGTTGGAAATGGTTAATTGAAATTTTATGCATGCAGTTGGTACACTGTCAAGGCTTGGTTCGGTACCAAGCAAATTACATGTGATTGCGTGGTTGGATAACTGTGCCACTGGTCGCAGCGACGAGTCAGCAGATGTGTTTATATTAGTGCGCTCTAAAAAGAGCCGTTCGCCTGGTCTGGAGGTTGGTTAAGAGAGAACTCTAAGAAGGGCAATGGACCTTGTGGTGCGAGCTGTGCAGAAAGTGATTTTGAGGCTGCTCAGAAAAGGGCTCCCAGCACTCAATACGGTAGACGGCTTTGAGAGTTCCGGCAAAAGTGGCCAACCCCGGTAAACCTCGGTACCGACTGACAGTCGCTTATGCCTCGAATTACAGTCGCAATCACTGAGATCCGGCATCCTCGGTTAGCCTGTCGTCATGCCTCTCTGCGTGTCTGAACAGTCTTTCACTCTTCTTTTCCTGCGCCCAAAGGTGCGCCAGACCTTTTGTTGGGTCCTCCTCGCTCGCTTTTTACTTTAATAATGTGATTGGATTTATGCCGGCTCTTTCATAACAATGTGAGTTTGGGGCTTCATCCAGGTCACAGGCAATAGGAGTACCAAAAATGCATCAGTCGAGCCGAAACTCAACTGGCTGTATACCGTCTCTGTCGCTAGTTTTATAGTGAAAGCGATGTAGAGTGTAGAGTCTGTGAGACAGAAGAGAAAACACCCATCCATCTTATGACCGATTGCTTGGGTTATGAGAAAATTAGGTTTAGGACCTTTGGGCGCAACAGGATGTCTGTGGAAGAGCTTAGGTTATTTCAGTTTAAGGTTATTGTCCGATTTGTTCGGATTGCGGTGAATCTTAGATGGATTAGACCCGAGTCTGGATTTCTGTTCTAGACCCGATTTGTTGTTGTTTTTCTTAGGGTAGCTACATGGGGCCGGTGGAGCTTTGGATAGTCTAAGGTTTGGTCCCTCCTCACAGGCAAATAATAATAATTTCCAACTGCCATTCTTTTCAAACTTAGATTTCTAGCAGGGCCATATTATACAGATTGCCCCGCCTACACAACCAACATTGTACTGAAGTGACACTTTATAGGTTACAGTATCCCCCCCCCTACTACAGAATTGAAATTTTCCCAGAAAAATGATTCAAATAAAAGGTTGGCTCTTTATATAGCGTAGTTAGTATGCGAAGATTACAGAAAATCTTTGGAATCATTTTTGGGATTCCATCTCGAAATATTTAATAACACCATTTTCGGTCATTTAATTGGGTCATTTTCGGTTAATCGATTTTTACCAAAATCTTATTTGTCAGATGCGGTTGTGATGCTTAGACGTAATACCAAGTTTGTACTTCATATGACTTTTCATTTCAGATTACTTTAAACATGTATTTCCGTGGAAACTTAATTTAGAAAACTTGACATGATCTCTTGTTATAGGTAACAAGAGAAATAGGCAACGATGGTCAAAGCCATAAATATATGGTTTTATTAACTTTAGCGGAATTTAATTTTGGTTGTTTCTCAATGTTTTGTTTTTAATTTTTCATATAATTTATTTTCAATTTAGCCTCAGCTTTCGGTGTTTTTTTTCCTAAATTTTTACGGCAAGGTGGGAAATCTATATGGCCCCATTTTCTTTTCTTTCTCTAATCATGCTGATCATGCTGGAAAAGTAGTCACTCATAAGTTATTCAGAAGACACTGACCCAAATAACTTACTATCTGGTCGGCCATGGTATTGCATAAGCGGGGAAAGCACATCACGTCCCTTAGTTTCCCATACTCTTACTATTCGATATTCTAAGCTGGAACTAATAAAATCGGAAACATATGGTGCAGTGTGAAAAACCTGAATTGTTAGCTATAGTTAGCTACTCTTACTGAAAGGGGGTGAAAATTAAGTAATAAGATTGATTGCTTTAATGAGTTTTCACCGCATATGGCTTATATATTTAGACGCATTCTTTTTACTGGATATAACTGAACAACAAGCTCTTTCTTAAAAATTCCAGAAAGCTTTAATTTTTTTTTTAATTATTCTAACTAATAGATGGAAATACCGTACGAAAGTTTCGGTTAAAATCAAACAGACGGATGTACATATATTTATAGATTATTTTTTTTTAATTTTTAGTTTATCACGATTTCCTACAAGAAAAGTGAACTTTATTCCAAAATTTTTCATGTGAGGTGTAATTAGTTTTTCATACTTTCCAACATATCATTATGCTTTTAAAGATCTACTTAAAAGCACTACTATTTGACTCACCAACTTTTCATACAGTATACAGGCAAGTAGAGAAGAGATTACAATGTAGTCCGAAGAGCATGCAAATAACATCGAGTATTTTTTTGAAAAATGGTATAAATAACAATGATAGGTTTATATCTGTATAGTTATCATTTCAGGTACGAAAAAATCGTTATAGTATAATATTATGTTGTCCAGAAAATATTTTTTTTTTTTTTTTTTAAACTTATACCGTAAAGTTACACTTCCGGTTGCCCAATTTTCTCCAGAATTGGAATTCTAGCAATACGTCTAATGTATGTAACGAAGCCACTGGTGCCATCTAAGAGAGAAAACCGGTACCTCAAGTTCTCGTAGTGGCCGCTAAGAAGCGCTGGCGGAGCGCTCTCAGATCTGTTCTAGAAGAATCGAGAAAGTTATAGACACTTCTCCACAGGTATAAATAGAGAACAACAGCTCGAGTGAAGTTAGTTTACAGAGTTTCTTGTTAAAACGAAGTGTACGTTTGTGGAAAGTGTATAAAAAGTAAACAAAGTCAATTTTTGTGGTTTAAACTATGAATTAATTATTATTAAATGTTGTATTTATAATTTTTTGTGTAAAACAATAAATTGGTGTTTTTCTTTATGGAAGTTTAGAGTATTTTATCTATACGAACCCACTTAAAACTAGTTGCAGTAGCTAGTTTAGAAAGAAAAACGTTACAATATATTAATATTATTTAGTTGCCTATACCGTTTTCAGTACTGAAGTGGGAAACTTAAAAAGAAAGTTAAACGCTGCTATTTCCCCAGAACCCACAATAAAATCAATTTCCCCATGAAAATGTTTCAAATAAAAGGTGACAGTTATTTATGTGTGTATGTAGATCGTAAACAAGTTTAAAGAAAATTGTTGGGGCCATTTTTGAGATAATCATGAAAAATTGAAAAAAAAATCCATTCAGTAAAGTTCCACTTCCGGTTGACGAATTTTGCCCAAAAACCTTGTGCCAAATACTTGGCGTAGTGAATAAACGGAAAACCAAGTTTAAGCTTTCTGCGATTTTTCGTTGATGAGGTATTTTGTTCAGAGTGAGGAAAGCTCAACTCAACGTTTTTCTTTTAAATGATGATTATTTTAAATAAGTTTCAGTTCCCAACTAATTAATGTGGTCACTAAATTCTAAATTTGAACAAATTTTTTTTAATTTTACCATTTCAATTTGAGAATTAATTAAAAGAAACCCTTTAGGTGGAAAAAGGTTGGCCACTTCAGAAGTCTTAGCCTAATGGCAAGAACAACAGAGCTTGTTGAAGTCTGCTATTATTTGGATTTAGAGTACCCAAAACATAGATTCTAGACACCATTACATACTTCACTTATAGTGGCACATTGTTCGTTTCTCAGACAACAGACCGTGACATGTAAGTGTGATCTTCTTGAAATAGAACTAGGTTGCAGATGGATTTGGCTTTATAACCACTCTCTGTACAGCCAGAAAATAAGTATGGAGTATCATAAAATAGTGTCTAACTTTCTCTTACAGTTTATAAGAGAGTAAATATTGCCGCCTCTTTTCTAATTTTTGAAAATTGTGTGTATGTTTCTTTGTGTTGTGAGACGCCATTATTTTTTTTTTTTTAATTTTTTCAGTTTGGATCCTCAGGGGACCTCAAACTGTGTATTTCCGGTGAAAACTCGATATCGAAAATTTGACACGGACACAATACTTTCTCTTCCCAGGAAAGTAAGAGAAGATAAAATGGGAGGGAAGGGGATTAGCCCAGTTCGCCAGTATTTGACTGATAAGTCTCCGAGTGCCAATGACCTTAGATGTTAGCGTGACTAAAAAAGAAGATAATAATAAACACTGACTTTTTCATCAGTTTATTTAACGTCTGTGCAATTATTTAAATCTAAACCTTAGTTGCCTAACTTTTGTTGACTAAAATTGAGATTACAATTGTTCAAAAATAGAACATAGTGTGAATAGTATACTTGTTACTAGATTTACAGTTTATTGGTGATGACGTTGATGGATGATTCGGTATTTTTTTTTTTTTGTGGGGGAGTTGTTTTATTTTTCCTTCAGTCGTTAGCAACCATGTTCGGTGTCGTAATTGTCCTAGTAATGGAAAAAGCCATTTTCTTTTCATTAATTTTCCTTAAACTATACAATTTCTTATTATTTGTAATTTTCATGAAGAAATACAAAGAGGGGGAAAAAAATTATTATTACTTTTTGTGTCTAAAATCCTATTTTCTTTGGATTAAAAGTATTTAAAAATACGATCAATATCTCCGTTTATTATGGGGCACCAAATTATGAGTAGAAATTTAATTTAGCAGACGATGATGTACGTTTTGTATGTGGGTGGAGTAGACAATATTCACTGATGTGGTATTTCCCACACAGAAACGTATATATACGTGAGTAAATACACATTGATCCACAACTGATGAACGGAATAGGTTTATTGGCAAATAAACTAACACTCAATAAACAATAATTCAGTATTTCTCTTATGTTTAAAAGTATAAAACACCGTCTAAAAGTATAAAAATATTAAGAAATTTTCTCATATATTCTTAAACAAACATTTAAAATGTGTTGTTTTTAATTTTTTTACATTTTTAATTTAATTCTACAGAAAGTGCTATCTAATATATTTTCTTCAAAGCGTATGATTGCCTTTAATATTACTTAACTCTAACATAAATACAGAGATACTAGGGGTATATGTACCCAAACTAGGTTAAGTGATTGAAGTTCAGAAAAGACATAACATTTGAACAGTGACGTCACAGATCCCTTACAAAAATCTAAAGTCATTTTTTTTTTGGAAAAATGTTTACGATAAACGTGATATTTATCTATATCATTGCAAATAGCACTCCATGTTTAGTGAAAATCGTTGCAGTCATTTTTGAGAAAACCTCCCCCAAAAAAACTTAAAATATTATTCAGTAAAATTGCAATTCCTATAAACCGATTCTCTTCAAATTTGGAATTCTATCAATGCTTCTATATAATTAATATTGTTTTTTTTTTTTTTTATTTGTGCATAAATATTACTTTATAGGAATACTTTACGTTGCTTTTAATGTGATATATGTCAGAAGTTAGTAGTGTACGAAATTTGAAGAATAATCGTTGGGGAGCCAATTCCAACAAAATTGGAAAAAAGTGTAAAAACTCAGTAGAAGTCTCACTTCCAATTGATGGAGTTTGACCGAAAGCATATTGTGACGGAAAGCATATTGTCACATGGGGCAGTGGTATTTAAATAGACTGCCAAGTTCGAACTTCCTGCAACTTTTCATTTTTGAGATATATTTTGTTCACATACACACCATACACCACGCTGTTTTTAGGTAGACAAAACACCTCCATGTCATGTATTTCATACAAGTTGGATTTTGTAAAATCTATCACAGAAGCAATAATTTCTCTCACAGCAAAAAGGGAAAGTTCCCTTTTAAAAGAAAGGGAAAGTCTAATGAACCTGTTAAAAGTAAAATTACTCACTAAAATTTAGCATAAAATTTCTCTTATTACAATCTCAAAGTCACTAACTTTATTGACAAATTTCTTCTAGTAATTTTACGAACACTTTTAATTTAACTTTAAGGCAAATTAAAATTCAATTTTTTTTTTAACTAATATTCTTTAATAAAAGATAAAATATTGTTAAATGAGCATAAACAGCATTTTAATAGGAAATTGGAGCAGATAATTTAACTTTCTCTTACTCAGAATAAGTAAGAGAATTTTTTCTTGTTTTTTAATTTAAGGCGCCTCAACATCTATGGTCATTGGCGGCCCGGAGGCTTCTCATGCACTGCCGGCCTCCGGACAGTGTTCTCTCGTTACAGACAACACTGCCGATCACCGGAAAGTGGGCTGTAGAGGCTCCTAGGAAGAAAAAAAAATCTAAGGGTAGCACAGCTGGACTCGCACCCGGGTCCTCAGCGTGGGAGACCAGTATGCTAACCACTTACCTATTCCATTCTCTAAGAGGAAATATTGCCACTGTGTAAAAAATATTGAAAAGTAAGTTTTTACCGGAAATACATGTTTCGTAGTCCCATAAATGCGTAAAAATTATTTTTAGCGAATGGTCGGTTGTGTGTTTTTTGTAAGCAAGCAGAAGTATTTTAAAAAACGAAAAATCGCAAGAACTTGATATTACGTTAGGTACTACCACCGTATCTGACACGAAGATTTCGAACAAAATCCATCAACGGAAAGTGCATTTTTGCTGAGTAGTTTTTTTTTTCCAGTTTTCACGATTTTCTCAAAAAACTGCTCCAACGATTTTTACTTTAAACAGCGTAAACTATGTTCACACATAAATCCCTATCCCGAGAAGAAACAATTTTCCCGAGAGAACTGACTTTGGAGGGGGGGGTTAAGGGTACAGTAACGTTAAGTTTTCCACTAATTTTTATTCCATCAATTAAATATAAAATTCTACCATTTATATAGCATTATTATACCTTAAAAGCATGTTAGAACTTGAAATTTGAAGAAAATGACACTTTTCCGTATAGTTTTTTTGGAATAATCTCAAAAATAATTATGAACGATTACCTTTGCACTTGAAATGGTAACTGCCCAGATAATAAACCTATTAATTTTATTAAATATGTGGATGGGTCTGCAATACTGGATAACATCTGGTATTTTATCCATTGGTAGCATGCATATTTATTTGGTTCCTGACCGGCTTCGGATTTTCATCCATCGTCAGAGTAAATTCACTTCAAAGTAATGTTTCTGTTACACTCACACTTGTTGGTTTATTAGTTGTTCATACATATATGTATTGTAAATGTACAACCATCAAGCAACCAAGTGAGAGTGTAACAGAAACATTACTTTGAAGTGAACTCTCTACACGAATTTGGTGAATTTGCTCTGATGATGGATGAAAATCCAAAACCGGTCAGAAACAAAATGAATATGCATGCTAAGACGTATAAAATACCAGCTATTAATTTAACTTTGAAATATTTTTCAAAAATAAAAATAAAAAAATTGATTACTGGCGGCGAGGTGTTCACTTCCCAACCTGTTTGGGTTGGCAGGTTTTGGTACTTAACTCCTGGTATTTATTTTAGGACAAATGAGTACCTTTTGAAGCTTAAAGAAATTTGTCAAAGAGATTTGTCAGTTTACATATAAAATTAGATTAAGAGGAGTAAGATCAAGACGTGTGAGTGTTTCACACCAGATTTATTTTTTTTTTTTTTTTTAATACAGAGAAAAAGAGAGATTGTATTATTGAACGAATCGTGTACTGATGAATTCCATAACTCAACTTTCTATAAATAACACCCGACAAAGTTTATGATACCAACAATAAAGTCTTAACAATAGAATGAATTTTGAAATAAAGGACTCTGAACTGGACTCGCATTAAGAGTGTTTCTTTCCAACTATACATTCCCCACCTTTAATTCTTCAATATCCTAAACCATGCTAGTAGTATATAAATTGTGTTTGGATAATTAATTAATTAATGTAGTGAAATCTGAGTTATAATGTAAACAATGAAATATATTGACTTGAGCCCTTACCGGTTTTATTATAGTGATTAAATCTGTATTCAGTTAAGTTTAGTTCAAATATTAATCATGAGTGTATAAAGGACTTTACATAAACAATGATACACTTGCTAACTGAAATCCAGATACGATTAACAATGTTAATTTATCACGCACTCTTCTCTCTCTCTCTCTCACACTCTCTCTCTCTCTCTCTCTCTTTCTCTCACTCATTTATATTATATAGCGAGAGGGGGGACTATATATATATTATAAAGGAAACAGGAATGAAAGTGAAATGAGAACACTAACTTGCTATATACTGACAATTTATATTTTAACTATATACTGTGTGAGGAGTGTATAGACTGTAATGATGAGCGAATAGTGAATGATGATAATAGCTTGATGAATGTAGAATGGTGTAGCGTTACTGTCGAGAGTCGCTTGAAGAGTGGCGTATGACAAGTTAGAACTCTTGCTTGATCTAACGGTGGCGAGCTAGTATAATGGACCTTTCAACATTGATGTGATAACCACTGTACTCTTCAGAGTTGAATTTTAAAGCACTCGTTAAAGTAAAGTTGGTGATTAAGCCCTTCAGATTGGCAGCTTATATTCCATTTCTTCTCACAATTAGAGACAGGTTCTAGGTGATAGATTTTGGCTGACGTGGTTGAAGCCCATTCGCCAATACAATGTTATGGGCGTGCCAGAGGGTTTAAGGCGTAATTGAGAAGCGCTTGAAGCGCGATACTGGCGCCTTGATGCGGCTGCTGATGGAACTATTGAGTCCAGCTTTTCTGTGGCAAAGTTATTGGGCTACTGGGTTTTATTAAAATATTTTATAAAATGATAAATTCTTTTCTTAAAAATTTTACATCCAACATAAATAAAAAGATGTTACGTGGCCAGATATTGGCTGGGAAAGTTTTCGATCTTTCGCAAAGAACATAAAACAGAAAACAAGAAGCGCTTAGTGTAGCGATTAGGAAAAAAAATTCAAAATATTTTTCTTGTAATCGTCTCATTGTAAAATGAAAAAATTGAGAACAGGAATGATGTAAAATTAAATTTTATTTAATTTACTTTATTCTACAAATTTATTGATTAGAATTCCTATTTTGCATAGAAGTCCTATGATATTCTATATTAGATATGGTAGATGGAAAAGCAGTAATGGTCAAATCCACGTACACGACTTTTTAAAGATCTATTGTTGCTACCTTGAAAGTTGAGTATTTGTACAAAGAGGTCGTTTTTTTAATTGTTACATGAGCGAATTTCGTCCGCACCAACTGACAGTAATACACACAATTAAATTTAAACAATTTCATCCTACAATATTACTGTTTTGTTTTTTTTAATTTAAGGCATGTCAACATCTATGGTCATTGGCACCCGGAGCCTTCTTAGTACACTGCCGGCCTCCGCACAGTGTTCTCTCGTTACAAACAACAGTGGCTATCACCGGGCAGTGAGCTGTAGAGGATCCTAGGAAGAAAAAATCTAAGGGCAGTACAGCTGGACTCGAACGCGGGACCTCCGCGTGGGAGTCCAGTACGCTAAACATTTAGCTATTTCCCTTCCACACTATTACTGTTATAACCCATATTATTTTATTTCATTAATCTATTTTAAAATCGAAAAGCATTTGTTATAAATAATCATACGTATAGATATCAATGATTACTTTCTCTAACTGCTGTCATCATGCCAGATTTTCGAAATTGAGTTTTCACCGTAAATACACATTTTGCCGTCCCCTGAGTTAAAAAAAGTGATTTTTTAGAAAATGATCTGTATGTATGTAGTATGTATGTGTGTGAAAAAAATATCTCAAAAACGAAAAGTTGCAAGAAGCTCAAACTTGGTTTCACCGCATCAGACACAAAGATTTCGGACAAAATCCATCAACCGGAATTGCCACTTCACTAATTTTTTTGTGATTTTCACGAAAACGGCTCCAACGATTTTTTTTAAACTTATTATATCAACTATACATGCAAAGAGCTTATTTGAAACATTTCTTCGTAACAAATTCATTTAAAGACAAATTTTGGGTAGGAATGGGGTTATGGTTCTCTCTAAAGTGCTATTTTAGTTTATTACACAATTCTGTAATCTAAATAATATTAATTAGAATTAAATATGCTGTGGAAATCCCGAGTTTGAAGAAAATCGAAGGACCCGGAAGTGCGCTTTATTAAAACTAGTTTTCTGTATTCTGCTGTTTTCTCTAAAAGGAGTTCAACGATTTTGTTTAAACCGAAATCTTAACTACACATATAAAGAGCTACAACTTGTATTTGAAACATTTCTCCGGGAAAATTCATTTAAGGGCACTTTTGTGGGAGATGTGGGTTCTGGCTACCTCTAAAGTGCTATTTTAGTTTCAAAACAATTCTGTCAACTAAATAATATTATTTAAAATTTTATAAGTTGCCAAAATTCTCAGTTTGACAAGAAAATCGGTTGACCGGAAGTGCGACATTACTGAATAGGTTTTTTCAGTTTTTTTGTGATTTTCACCATAAAAATGGCGACGGTTTTAAACACTAATAAGAATTGTAAGTTTAAAGAAAATTTGCCATTTCGCAGTAAGAGAAAGTCGTGTGAGTGTTTCATACCAGATTTTTATTACTGGGCTGAAGTAAAGAGTGTAATGTTGTCGCTAATAATCGCTGCAGTTGAAGCACGCTAAATAAAAACAAATAAAAAAAAAAAACAAGAGTTATATAGAAATATTCAAATACAATTTATGTGAATTAAAAAGTTGTATTATTATTCGAATTATTTCAAAAAAGCCGAAAAGGCTACATAAACTCTTCCTAACCGAAGAAACTAAAGGCAGATAGATAAAAGAAATACAACAAGTTTTCTTATGTACTACACAATCTAAATACTCCAATTAAATGAACAGAAAATTGCTCTGCCCTGCATAGTAAAAATAAAGTTGATTTTTAAGCCAATAATAAAAGTTAAATTTTACAAGTAGTCACGCTAATGTGATTAAGTAAAAAAAACAAGAGAAAATAACCTGGGTAAAAGATGAAACAAAGAAGAAAATCCAACAATTATTTACTCTTTACAGCACACACCAATCTAACTTCACCCAAGATACAATAAATACTTCTTTTCCACTCCATCACAAAATAAACAACATAAAAACGAAGACTTAACTGCAGAGAAGTGGAAAAAAAATAATTGTAAACAACATACAATCATATTAACATTGGGAAAGTTATTGATAGCACAATCTGTGGAACTTAACTGAAAGCATTTCCTTCTTTTATTTACTCTGGGTGACCTAAAAGACAGCAAACCTTTGGGATTTTCCTTTCTTTTCTTTTTTTTTATAAAAATAAGAGAAAGAAAATGACACTGGAAAAACCAAAATTCACTGTAGCATACTTTTCATTCTTTTAGAAAACCGTCTGTTTTTCTTTTATTTCTTTTTCACCTGCTTTTACTGTTAGTAAGAGGAAGTATCTTGTCAAATTTTCGATATGGAGTTTTCACCAGATATACATGTTTTGAGGTCTCCTGCGTCCGAAAAAGTGAATTTTAGAAATTGTTAAGCCCAAACTTGATATTTACGAATTTAAGTGCTAGCATGTGACCCGGACAATAAGATTTTGAAGAAAATGGAACTACCGGAAATAACACTTAACTGAACGTTTCCAGTTTTTTGCGATCTTCTCAAAAAAAAAAAAAAAAATGGCTCCAACGATGTTCTTTAAATTTCTAATATTAATTACAAAAATATAAAGAGGTATAATTTTAAATTGAACAATTGTTCCGCGAAAAATTATTTAAAAATGGTTTTTAGGGCCGGGTTAGGATTATAATTTCTTCTAAAGTAGTTTTTTTTTTTTTTTGATTGATTATATGATTAATACCAACTATATAATACTTATCAGAATACAAAAGAATTTGTTGAAGACCGTTGATGAATTATGTTATGAAGAAATTTTGGTGAGGATCGGTCAAGAAAAAAACATTCAATTATGGCCAACGTTTCGACAGAGTTTCCTGTCTTTATCAAAGCTTTAATCTAAAATACGAGTACAATAAAATGAGGAACCACAATGCATTAATAATATTATGAAATGCAAAATAATAACAAAAACAAAATAAACAACATAAAACAAAAAAATTATCTTTTTTCTTATGTTTGTTTTTGTTTTTGTTATTAGTATTCTGCATTTTACAGTATTATTAATGCTTGTGGTGCTTCATTGTATTGTTTTTTAGATTAAAGCCTTGAAACAGTCAGGAAACTCTGTCGAAACGTTGGCCATAATTGAATGTTGAAAATGTTTTTTCTTGACCGATTCTCAACAAATTTCTTCATAACGTAATTAATCAAAATAATGTATGGTGCCAAAATTCTGAGTTTAAAGAAAATCGGCGGAGTGGAAGTATGACTTTAACCGGAACAGGTTTTTAAAGTTTTCTATGTATTTCTTCAGTTCGTCAGTTTAATGAAAATACCGACGGATTCATTAAACTAATCATCTAATTTTGAATTATAAGTGTAAAGAAAATTTGTCATTTCTGTATATTGCAGTCAGGGGAAAAAAGTCGAGTGAGTGGGTACTCCCCCGTACCAGATTTGTTAATTTGATTTTACTAATCTTGTATCTCCGAAGACCAGAGAGCTCTATGATTATCCAGACTTTTAATGGATATTCTTAAAAAAAAAAAATCTGGTGTGAAACATTCACTCGAATGTCTTTTATTTTTTCTAAATTATAACATATGAAATGACCAATTTTCTTTAAGATTCAAATTTCACTCATTTGTTCTAATATAAATACAGAGCCGGTGGTCGGTGGGGGTAAGTATAAACCTATCAACTCAAACTAGTAAAGAAGTAAAATTACATTATAATGCAGAAGAGCGCGCCAATGAAAACTAAACTAACCTCCTATTTGAAATTTAACGCCACAAAGTCCGCAGAATTACCTAAAAATCATTTTTTTTTTTTTTTTTGAAAAATGTCACAAATAAAAGAGATTGAAGTCTATATAATACGTACAAGTAAGCATTCCAAGTTTTAGAGGAAATCGTATTAAAAATAAATGTATTAATTAAGCAAGTTAAAAAGAATCATGGCCACTTACAACAAAAGTGATAATCACAAGTACAGAAAACTTTGTTGACCGTTGATGAATTATGTTATGAAGAAATTTCGTGAAGATCAGTCAAGAAAAAACATTCAATTATGGCCAACGTTTCGACAAAGTTTCCTGTATTTATCAAGGCTTTAATATATAGATAGTCGTGAAGATGTGGAGACAGAATTTTTAAACATACACATTTGTTACATTGCAGAAACATAAAAGGGAAAATTAAAAGTTACCAGTGCCTCGTCTTAAATCATCTGCAGAAAAAAAAAATGTGTAAGTTTAAATATTCTATCTCCACATCTTCACGACTTTCTATACATTAAAGCCTCGATATTCATAAACAAAGAAATTTAATTAAAAAAAAAAAAATTATTTATAATGTACCATAATTATTAGGTTAATAAAAAAAGTAAGTATAGTGGTATTAATGGAAAAGGAAAAGAAAAAAAGTAATTCAGTCGGCCGTGGAAAATGAGGAAACATTGTATATAAAAACGGAATTTCTCCGCTCAGTGAGAGGACTGTTGTATAAGTGACACATTATTTCCACCAAAAAAACAAAGGACGTCTGATTTAAATCTCTAACATCTGTGGTAATTTACAAAACGAGGCTGTTTCTTGTATGAATATTATATATATTAGTAGGTAGATTGTAAACAAATTATGCATCATATTTAGCCATTCTCAGTGTTTAATGAAAATTAATTATAATGGAGTTGTTGAGGAGAGAAATTAGGTTTGATATGAACGAGATATGAAGGCACAGTTATAATGTATAACTGCTTACACTAACTAGTTATAAGTTTATAAGTTTACACTAACTGCACTGGACTTTATAATGAAACTGATAGAATAAAAGGTGGGATTAGAGATATGACACGATGCGATGTATGGTTGAATCTGATAGATAGATCTAGATAGATTCCCACTGGCTTATATACAGGTTCTCCCACTCTAGCCTGCTTAAGTCAGAGAGTACTAGAGAGGGCCTGTCTTCTCTCTGCTTGCTATTACATAGTAATTTTATCTTCCGTAATGGAAATATGTTATTCTTACTAATTACAGCTAGCTATGCTTTTCTCAAAACTCATTTTATTCAGTTTAGATTTGCTATTGATATAATAAAATTGAAGACAAACATTTAATAAAAATGATAAGTTTGAAGAATATTCGTCCTTTATAGTTCTGTAAACTGCTGTAAGAGAAAATCGTGAGAAAATGTTGCGCTAAAAAATTATTTCAAAATTATTTTTACAATTTTAGGTGACAATTAAAGACTGCTCATAATAAAATATATCAAAACACTCCACAGCATATCCTTTAAAATTAAACTAAATTGCTAAACAAAAAAATCACATGGCAAAATGGGCCAAGATTTTTGTCAGCATACTTGCCAACCATTCATCACTCACTGTACGTCTAACTTTTGACATGCACAAGCGAAGTCCATTACCCCAGTGTAGCGTCTCACTTTTAAGGCAGCAGGCAAGTAAAAATACTGTCACTAACACCAATAAGCAGTACTTAAAATTATATTTATGACAAATCTGTTTCAAATAAAAAGAGAATGATTTGTCTTAAAAGTATATTTTGAAAATTATCTATTTTCTATTTGCAGCAATTTATACAATTCGAGAATGTAACGTATCTTCATATTGCGGTGTAGATCCACCTTAACAGTTTAGCAGAAAGTAAAATGAATTAAAAATCTGATGTGTAACTTACACACGCATTTCTCTTGCTGTTATTTATAGAATTATCTGAAAAAAATGACAAATTCTCTTTAAGCATCACTATCCTAGTATCATTTTCCTAGCGTTAATATTAGGTTGATAGTTAAGATAGTAGATAGGTAGCTAGTGGGTAGGTAGATTGGTAGGTAAATAGGTCGTTAGGTGGCTAGGTTGATGGGTAGATAGTATAGGTGGGTACGTTATGTACATGATATGGGTGGGTACGTTAAGGTGTCCACCATAGGGCTACCCACGTTACATAGGTGGGTAGTATATGTTACGGGTACGTTAAGTAGATAGGTGGATGGATATTAAGTTAAGTAGATAGGTAGTAAGATATTGTAATCCAGAAGAGCGCCCACTAACATTGAACCAATCCCATAATTGAAACAATACGTTTGAAATTTAACGTCTCAAATTCCACAGAATTATTGAAATCAATTTTTTTTTTTTAAATGTTAACTCTTTCTTTACTTAATTAGCAGTGAATGTTTGTACACTGCGTACTGACTAGATTGACGGTTGCAGTCGCCACCATACTGAATTCTTTTTAACTCCAAGTTGTTTTCCCCACTTTTTGTTTACAAGCTCTTTAAGATTTAAAACGTCCTCTTTATGGCATTTAATCTTTTTAAATCTCCTTATAATAATAACTGACTATATTTCCATTGAACTTATTTAGTTTTTGTCATTAAATAACCCCCATAATTTAATTCTCTTAAGCATTATGTTTAGGGATTACAATAACTAAAAAATACCTTATAAAAAATTTAGGAAATAATACTAAAAAAAACGCAATAAATAACTAATGAATATACGAAAATAGTGACTAATAAGAACTCAAATAGTGTAACTAAAAAATTGCAAGGAGTTGTAACTTGAACAGAAGCAAACGTAAAAGAGAAAAACAATGTTGCGCAACCTGAAAAAAATACGTATTCACCAGAGGCATTTTCCGTGGTAGCCTGATTCATTTTGTGGTCATCGACCGGTTTCGGGCGTTCGCCCATCTTCAGGGTGCGTTTTGCAGACAGTGTGACAACACAGAGTTGCACAGAGCAAATTTGTGTTGATGTGTTAAGTTAAGTAGATAGGTAGTTAACTTAAACTTAAACTTAACTTAACTTAAACTGAGTGTGTAAAACTGAATTTCTCTGTGCAAGTCTGTGTTGTCACACTGTCTGAAAAACGCATCCTGAAAATGGACGAACGCCCGAATCCGGTCGATGACCACAAAATGAAGCAGGCTACCACGGAAAACGTCTCTGATGCTTTCCCGCTCTGCGGAACCAACCACCAAACAAATACGTATTCACCCTTGACAAATGTGTTGATAGACGTACCTGCCTAGGTAGTACAATAGAGAAAAAAAGGATCAGGTAGAAAAATGAAATACTAAAAGGGCGAAATGGGGTTCCGGTAGATAGTGCAAAAATCGGACTGTGTAGAAAAAAAAATGTTAAACACAAAATTGCCATCTATTGTCAATTTAGTAAATTTAGTTAAATATTATTTACACTATACACTGTATAGATGTCGCTGGGAGAATTGAAAATTAATACATATTTAATAAAAAAATATGCCTATAGATGTCCCTCCTAAGGGACTCTCCTGAGTTAAATTTTTTTTTTTTTTTGGCGCATCGACTGCCACGTCATTAGCGCCACCCTAATTGTATTCCTTCACGATCTGTGGCCACTCGAGCCGGGATGGCACATACTAATCTATGTGGCTTCCACACACTACACCTTGGCTAGCAAGGTAGGGTGGAGCTCTAGATTGTTGAATGCTTTTCCACACATCCCCTCTTATATCATCAAGCTAGTCAACGAGGGGGAGTGTGGAATATTGTTTGTGCCATCCCTTAGACTACTAAAACTAGATTTGGAAATTTGGGCAAAACTAAAACACTTTTTTAACTATAAATTGCATTATACACATATTATCCACATAAGTAACAACATTGTTATGTAACCTATCTTAAGGAGGCTATTTGTAATACAAACTAAATGAGTGGTGCAGTACTTTTAACAAATTTTCCGGCACCCCTCTAATGGACTAATATTAAAATGAACTAAACCTAATGGGGTTGAAATACTTTTATAAAATCTCTTTCAACCCCTGGATAAAAGCCTAAACTAAACATTCGTACTAACTTTCTCGCCAATAAATACATACACTCATACATTCAAGCTAACAAATACATACACTGTACGAATACATTCAAGCTAATAAATACATTCACGCCAATAAATACATTCATGCTAATAAATACATTCAGACTGCACATTCACACAAGGGGAAAGTACTCAATATTCCTTTCCCCTTTAAAATAATAAACTAACCTAATTGGGTGAAGTACTCGATATTCCTTCATCCAGTCTACTTAACCTAACTTGACTACTAGTCTAAATACTACTATGTACATTAATATCTTTTAAATAATTAAATAGCCTCCTTATGTAAGGAGAACCCTCTTGCAGAATAGCGCGCTTGTCATGTGGCAGGCCTGCTCTTTCTCTTTGAGTACGCAATGCCTAACACCCTTCCCACACGAGCGCCACTGTTAGCCTTTCGCGGCAACGAGAGCACCTCGGTCTTCTTTCACCAACAAGGAGGTGCCCGTTGTTGCACGTGTGTGCGCAATTCTTAGCCTCGTCAGTATCACTGATTCATGCCGCGGGTAATTCTCGACTACATTACCTCGTACACGTGGTTTAATATCTTTTAACTTTTCATTTGTGTTATCCCACTGTACTTGCCATTTTCTATGTATAATATATTTCATATAAGTTTGTATGTCAGTGGGTCGCACAGGGATGACATCTTCAGTATATGTAGAGGCGGCTCTTTTGGCCGCTTCGTCCGCCCGTACATTTCCTGATATTCCGATGTGACCTGGTACCCAGGCGAATGTCACCCTTTGACCACATGCACTTAGTAACTGTAATAGTTTGTATATATTTATGACCATTGGGTCTGTCGAGAATTTATCCCGGAGAGCCATAATTGCACTTAGAGAGTCAGTCAATATTAGAGCTTTTTTATATTCGTTATTTTTGACTAATTCCATGGCCTGGCAGATAGCGTACATTTCCGCCGTGTACACTGATGCATATTGAGGGAGTGTCCAACTAAGGGTAACACCCTCTGTGTACACAGCGCTTCCCACGCCGTCGTCTATCTTCGACCCATCCGTAAAGATAGGTCGGTAGTCATTATAAAAACCTAGAATTTCTAGCAATTTTTGTCTATAGACAACGGGTGGTGTTTCTTCTTTTTTATGTACTGCCAGGTCCATGCGAGCGCTTGCGGAGGGTAATAACCAGGGAGGGGAGGGCGCAAAGACCCAACCCACGACCGGGCCAAATTCTATGCCCTCCGCTTCTAATAATTCCTTAACCCTTACCCCGAGGGATCGCGTCCGTGTGCGTTGTTGGCTAAATTCTTCCACATGTTTGCTCTCGAATATGGTGGGGAATAAGGGATGGAATCGCTTTCCCCATATTCCGGCAGTGTAGGTCAGGGTGAGTTGTTCTCTTCTAAGCAGAGGAGGCAGCATCCCTGACTCTAAATAGAGGCTTTGTAAAGGACTGGTTCGGAAGGCGCCTGTGAACAATCTTATTCCTTCATTGTAAATTCTGTCCAACAATCTCAGGCGTGACTTGCGCGCGGAACTATAAACTGGAGCTCCATATTCTAGTCTAGAGCGGGTAAGTGTGATAAAAATGCGTTACAAAATTTCCCGCTCCGTTCCCCATTTATAACTACCAAGAAATTTCAATATATCGAGGGTTCTCCTTGCCTTATTGTACGCATAATCTATATGATCCTGCCAAGACAATTTTGTATCGAATATGAGGCCTAGGAAACGTACGCTTTCTTTATACTAAATTGGTGTGCTTCTTAAATATAAAGTTGGGGGTGTATGTTCGTGGCGTAATCTACAAAAGTGTAAGCACATCGTTTTTGCAACATAAAATTTAAAGGTTCCTTTCAGCCTCATCAGCCACTCTGTCCACTGCCTGTTGTAGGGTTTCCCCGACCTCACCTACATCTCTTCCGGACAAATAAATGGCGAGATCATCGACATATAAAGATACTTGAACTGGGTCTCCTACAACTTCGGCTAAATTATTTACCGCCATCGTGAATAATGTTACACTTAAAACCGACACCTGTGGTATTCCGTTATCTAAAACATGTGGGTCCGACAGGACGGACCTAGGCGCACTTGGAACCTTCGTGATTCCAGAAAACCACGAAGGAACCTCGGCAATTTCCCTCTAAACCCCCACTCGTGACTTTTCGCAGGATCGCATGTCTCCAAGTTGTATCGTAGGCCTTCTCGAGGTCAAAGAACACGCCCAGCACGTGCTCCTTACGCATAAATGCGTTTTGCTCGTAGACCCAAGACGGCTCATCTGATCCAACGTGGAACGATACCTTCGAAATCCATCTTGATGTGGCTGTAAAGTCGTCTCGTTTCTAACATATACACTAATCTATATAATTAATTATAGATTCGAGGACCCTACTCAAGCAGCTGGTCAAGAAATAGGTCCGTAACTACGAGGGTTTACAAGGGTCTTTTCCTTCTTTAGGGATCGGTATAATGACTGCTTCTCGACAACCATCAAGATATTGGCCGTTTCCCATATGCTGTTGTACAACCGGAGAAGGCTTTCCTTCCCAGCTGCGTTCATGTTTTTAAACATAGCATATGGGATCCCATCCAAACCTGGAGCAGTATCTCTACATTTCTTTAAAGCATATTCTAATTCTTGTATGGTCAGCGGTTTATTATATGTTTCATCGATGGCGGTTTTAAAGTCGAGTGCCTGTTGCTCCGCGTCACCTTTTCGCCGGAGAAATTCTTGAGAAAAATGTCTCAGCCACATCTACCGACTCGGTGACGA
This sequence comes from Triatoma infestans, assembly GCA_011037195.1. Lineage (NCBI taxonomy): Eukaryota > Metazoa > Arthropoda > Insecta > Hemiptera > Reduviidae > Triatoma > Triatoma infestans. The sequence continues at coordinate 22,194 of JAAEAF010005924.1, forward strand.
CGACATCATTGATTTTTAGTATGGGTATCGACGGGGTTCTGCGACTGCCAGCAAGGGCTCTTATTTTATCCCACACCTCTTTTAGTGTTGACGATGTCGAAATCTTCGACACATATGAGGTGAGGGTTGCTTTTTTTGTTTCTTTAATTATACACCTTTCCTTGGCTCTCAGTCTTTTAAATTTGATTAAATTTTCCTCCGTCGGATACCTTATGAACTTATTTAGGACCCACTTTTTAGCTGCATTAGCTACTTTACATTCCGGGGTCCACCAGGGGACAGGTGGTCTTGCGATTTTCCCGCCCATCATTGGTATAGATTCCCCAGCAGCTTCAAGTAGTGCTACTGCAAAATTTCTTGCGTCGAGAGTGACATCCCCTGTAAAGTGTGGTGTCACTATTCTAGCGGAATAAGCGGGCCAATTTGCCTTTTTGATGTCGTATCTCCAGGGCGTTGTAAATTCTGACCTGGAGATGGAGCTCGATACTAAAATTGGGTAATGGTCACTATGAAATAGTTCCTCTAGTGTGGTCCATGCCAAATGAGCTGCAATGGTGGGTGTTGCAACACTCAGGTCGATCGCACTGAAGGTTCCTGAGTGGGCATTAAATCGTGTTCCTACACCACTGTTGAGGAGCATCATGTGAGCGTTATCTATAATCTCCTCAAGAGCTCTGCCCCGCGCATCAGTTCTGTCTGAACCCCACCAGGTGTTGTGACAGTTAAAGTCACCCATCAACAACACCAGGGCAGGGAGTTGCGCGAGCAGGTTCTCCAGATCAGTTCTCCGCCAGAATATATCTGGGAGGTAAATACTAACTAAAGTGATCTGCAGTGGTGTAGTTAGACGCACGGCCACGACTTGTGAATTAGATGAGTGATAACAAAAAATCTACCCCAGTTATCTTCATCCAGATTTAGAATATCTTCATACATTCTTCATTCTTTTAGGTTGCGCCCCTGGCTTTCTTCCAACGAAGAATCTGCAAGTCCGACAGTTTTTTTCCTTTTGTAGAGTCCATATCCGCGCCTTGTTCGTTGCCATTTATTCCAGTTGGTTGGGAAGTAGATGAGATGATGAGAATGGTATTAGGTAAAGGAAGAAAAGAGGAAGATGGATTGTTTGTTATTGGGAGGGGATGGGTTGAAAGGGAAGAAGTTGGTGGGCTAGGCCCAGAAAAATTTAAATGATTATCCATATTAATCATTAATAATTCGTCGAGGTGCGTGGTCCCGCCTCCACGGACGCTCAAATGGATCCGGTTACTTTCCGATGGACCATCACACCCCGATATAGTCAGGTGCCACGGAAGACAACGTTCCAATACCGAAGTATTGACCCGGGACCCCGTGGCCCCCTTCCTAACCCTAGGAACCCGTCTGAGGCGGAATTCCCTAGCCTTCCTGGAGTCGGGCTAACCCCCAGGTAGAGCTCTCGGGTGAAGCCGAGGCCAAAGACATGTGTTGGGATCGGACGCCCGCAGGTCGTCGTCTCCCTCAATGCCCAGGATCCCCTTTTCCACCCTAGCCCCAAAGCCTCGTGCCGGCAAGCACGAGGGAGAGATATTTATACTCCGAGCTCTCAACGAGTGCGTGTCCTTGTTCATGCAGTGCGTGTGGTCGTCTGTAAAGTGTCGAGTGTTCAGGTGTGAGTGAGTGTGTGTGGTGGGGAGCTCAAGTTTACCTGTGGGTGCGCTGAACCCAAGTAGCTGCACACATCAACTACCTCTGCAGGTCCTATGTGTAGTGTGTAGTGTTAAGGATGTCAGTATGAGCGTATTGTAGTGTTGTTAGGCTGGGAAACCCGCAGGGACGCCTAGATCCCTGAAGAAGTGGTTAGTCCACTTCCCCCTACGGGACATAAAAATTTATACAAAAAAAACTATACCATCTATTATCAATTTACCTCATTAAAATATTATATAGATTGTATATATGTCGCTGGGAGCATTAAAAATAAATACACATTTAAGTGGGAATAGCAAACAAACGAAAAAGCACCAAACGCATATATGAGTAGTTAGTACCAAGGGACTGTCGGCTGGCTACGCATTAATGGGTAGTTAGCACCAGAAGCACGTCAAGTCTACACGCATATATGAGTAGTTAGCACTGAAATAAAAAAAAATGAGATAGGTTTATATCTGTACAGTTAGAATTTCAAGATTAAAGAAATTCGTTATACTCGATATCGAAAAAATTCCAAAAAAAAAGTTCAATAACCTATTCTGTAATGTCGAATTTTCCAGTTAACCGCTTTTCTTCAAATTTGGAATTATTGCAATGCTTCTGTTTATTAATATTTATATAGGCGGTAATAAATTAAAGTGGTACTTTAGAGGAAAGCAGAACGCTTCTGTTCCCGTAGAAACCTACAAAAATTAATTTTCCCAGGAAATTGATTCAAATAAAAGAGATAGGCATTTATATTTATAAGTCGTATACGATATTTAAAGAAAATCATTGGAGCCATTTCTGAGGAAATTGCGGATAACTAAAAAAAATAAATTAAAAATTAAGTAAAGTCGCAATTCCGGGGTTAATGGATTTTGCTTGAAATCTTTGTTTGATAAATGCGGTGGAAGAACCTAAACGGAATATCAAGTTTAAGCTCCCTACGAATTTCTTGTTTTTGAGATACTTTGTTAAGACACATACACATGGACTATTCTCTAAACACATTTTCTTTCGTACTCAGAGAATTTCAAACATATATTTCCGTTGAAAACACAATTTCGTAAAATTGAAAACTTTTGCAAAACTTCCTCTTCTAGCGCTAAAATGATCTTTGATCAAACTAATTTTCCAAAGCCATAGACCTATTTAAAAGTCTGAAGGCGGTAGAAAGATAAAGTAATCAATCTAAAAGAACAAATACAATTTAAGAAAACTTTGTTACCAAACACAAAGTTTATAGAATACATGGACAGACGGCAAATTCACTACAGTTTCATGAATGCACTGTGTTGCGTGTATACAAGAACTACATAGCATTTCTTATTTTGTTGTTCGTTCCATGCTGTCCACACATGGTACTTTTCTAAACATGTCTTGTCTGAATATGCCGTGACATTCACAGTTGCCATTCATAGAAAATTCTTCTTGTTGGATATTTTTACTTTCTCTTCTGAGAGAAAGTTTTGGGGTCGTGTCATCGTGTTCGATAGTGAAATATCTCAAAAATGAAAAATGGCAAGAAGTTGAAACTATTTAGATTAACCATCGCAGTAGGGAAAAAGAACCGGTTCTGGCGCAAGGGCTACGGAGCCAAGTCTTTTTTGGGGGTTGCAAGAACGCCGCTGCCATCATCCAAATCAATGAGCTTAATTCAAAGATGACGTCATCAGATTAAATATTATCCAAATCGCGCCCCACCCCCACCCCCAGGCCAGACCTAAATTCAAAAGATAGCCCCCCAACCTCCCACCCCAGGCCAGACCTAAATTCAAGAGAAAAAAAAAGATTTCTACATGACCTTGAATCGAACCAGCAAACCCAGCACTCACAGTCGGTTATCTAAACCAGTAGACCACCGATGCCACTCGGTCCTATGTAGAAAAAGATCTCGTCTATAAATTTATGTGCGTTGTACGAGCGCGTTCCAAGTTAGTTGTTTAGTTGTAGTAGTGTGTTTAAAAAAGTTTTTTTATTACTGCTTACAGCTATTAATTATAGCACGTAGATTTCAACGGAAGAGAGAGAGGAAGTTAAGATGACGCAACATTTAAGCTGATAAGAAGGTTTTACATATATATCGCAGAGCAGCTCGCTATCATCCTATCTTCGACCTTGAGATCAATCTAATGCGATAACTTAGCATTATTTTTTTTTAATTGAATTTCAATCGGTCAGAAGACCGCACAACCGCTGTTATGACTCACTCGAGACATATATAGATAAAAACAGTTGGTTAGAAGATATTGCACAATTGTAGATGTCCTTGGTCTTATCAGCATATACTGTTTAATCACACCAAACCATTATGATACTGGGTGTTAACATTATACCTATTAAAAAATGCATACCAGCTAATAAATATTTTTTGAGGAGTTAGAATAAAAACTCATTTATGTAATTGTTTTACAAATTTTTTATTATCAATTTGTTACAATGACATGTTTATGGTATAATACATTGAATAATTAATAAAACTCATTTATTTAATTTTTTATGGTATAATACACTGTTTTGATCAATTAATACCAAAATATTTATAATGTATCATAAAAAACATAAAATTAATTTTTTGGTCTAATATGTTTACGCAAACGTTAATCTGCATCAATATCCTGCACTAAAATGTCCCGGTGTCCATAGGCCAACGAGTTTATTCCATCAGGCAGGATGAACCGTTTATTATCTGAGGCTGAAAGGCTTCGTATATTAATTAAGGTGGAGTAGACTTTATGCCCTACCGACCGAATCGATTTCATTATGCTTACCATCGAGACATCGTTGAATAGGACGGATTTATAATCGGCAAATCCAAGTTTCTTAAGCGTAGATCTTTGCACGCCTTTTGCACGCTTCTTTATATCCCCATCCACATCAATAGCATACATCTTCGGGCGCAATGCAACCACTTCGGTAATTATGCGCCCATCCACTTCATCCTTAAATTTCCCCAATACCTTTTTATTTTTAATTGAGAAATTCGGATGGCTTGGATGATATCCTGACGTGTCAAAATGATCTTCCATTTCCAGCATATCCTTAAAAATGTCATCTGTGCTGATACTGTACAATAGGGAGTCCGTATCCGTATATATTAAACGAAGCCGTTCTGGTCAATATTTTTGCAGCATAATGGAGTAATGAAATTTGAAAATTATATCCTTCGAGATCTCCAAAATAGAAAAGCCCACGTACGGAACTTTGTTAAAGTATATCCTCGTTTTGGCCATCCTAACACCAACCAAATTCTCATCATATATTTTAGCATCGAGGAATGTTGGCTTTGCAATTAATTTCATTAATCTGCTATCATTAGTGACAAGCTCAAAGTTCATCCTTTTACGCGCATTCTCCATAGTCTTCCCAAAGTTTGCATTATTATATAATTTGTACTGATTCTTCTCAAAATCGTTGGTTGCACGAGTCCTCATATCCGTGTTTAATTTGATGTAATGAAGAAGCCATGGTGATTGCTTAAATCGAAGGGCTCTACGAACCCGCACCAGCTGCAGCCCATAATCGAGGGCCTGTTTAAGAGCAATGTAGTGAACCACGTATCTCTCCCGCTTGCCAAGATGAGGAATCAATTTTTTAATATTTCCCTCACTGTTAGGAGGCGCCATTGTTTCTGCAAGAAACGGGAGGTCGTTGTGAAGCGGATGAAGATGTTCTGGATATTCCAGATCCACTTCTAATATATATCCAAAGTCGTAATCATCAGGGATGTCTTGAACTTGAATCTCTTCCGGCTGTTCCACCCATTCAAAGCCTCCATAAGGTAAAAACCTACTCTGTGCATCACCATATAAATTGTTTGCATCGTAATACATGATGAATACTGACTCTTGCGTTGGATCATAGGTTTGCATGTATTTATTATTGGCCTTGCAATACCGTAGGGAAGCCTGGCAGATACCTCCTCTTATGCCACGTTCGACCATTAGAATCATTTCATAATCAAGCAGAAGTTCCAATTTAATGCCTGTTAACCTCAACATCGCATCCCACGCCATACCGGGAGCAGTGAAATAATGCGCAGGATCGATTTTATGAGTACTCATTGTCACACGTCTAAAGTTTTCAAAGACATCAGCCAGCAACAAAACATCAGTCTTTAAATAGATATCACTATATTCTCCCAACGTTGTACAATGAAACTCGTTCCACACCTTCACTGCATGGTTATAATCCTCTTCGCCAATATAGCTGTCCGTCAAGGCGTTGTAGAATGCAACCTTAGGTGGTAAATTTTCTTCATCCAATTTCTGCCAGGAACTCACATAGTCGTACGGGAAAACGCCTTTTCTTAATACAAGGGGCAGCTGCGTTTCAGTGAAATATTTTGCAGTTTCCATAAAAGAAGATTTTGGCAGGTAATTAACTAATTGGGCCAGACTCTCTGCCATGAATCTGAATGAATCCAAGAAGCGAAATTGAATACCGTTAATGTACTTTGCAAATGAAATAAACTTCTCTTCATTATGAGGTATTACATTAACTCTGCCTGGAAGTTTCCCCAATTCTTTAATAATAAAATGCGAATCGTACCCGCTGAGATTGTGAATGAATACTGGAACATAAGTTGGTTGCCGGCATCGCAAATTACAATTATTACATGCAGCGCCCCTATATTTGCCTGAAATATGACAATGATCCCGCACCTTATGGTTGGCTTCGCTGAATGTATGATTGCAGAGATACCAGGTATCAGCTGCCTTCCATTCTCTTTCTTCTAACTCACTAATCACTATGTCCACATTTTTGTTTAACATCTTGCCAATGACTGTTGATAAATCGCTTAGATGACGTAAGAATTTTTCGGCTGCATTCTCTCCCCTATATAGAAATGGTTCTTTAAGCGTCCAAAGATGTTCTATTTCATCGGTGGGTTTTACACAGGCGCAGAAAGAAAACGGTTCATGTTCCTGATAGTTCGTTGTAGATGATCGGGCTGGGGAAGGCGCACATGAATGTATAGGTTTTAAAAGGCACTCGAAATCGGCGTAAATCACAAAATTTGCTTTTAGCTGACGTTCAACGTTTTTAAATTCTATAAAAGGTTCTTCAGTTGGGAGTTTAACAGCTGCTGGAATGTTATCGCCACAATATATCCTGTGTTCTTGTAGTTTATCCTCTGCTGCTTTTCCATAACGCCCATCAAAGTGTGTAAAACAGCGTTTACACAACTGTATTGCATGCGCATAGTTTGTTTTTTGCCCGGAAACCAACCTATTGAAATGTTTAATAAAAACATAATGTTGTTTTTCTCCATCTTGCATGAGTAAAAGGTCGCGATGGTCTTGCAGTTCTTCTTTAACAACCTTCAGCGGGTAACCACTATTATCACCATCCAACCCGAATACATTTATTGATATATTGTTTACTTTTTCGAACTTTTTGATCTGGTGAAGAGGCGTGGGGAATGAAACGCACTCAAAATTATAAGGATGGACCAGCGTTTTATATTTACTAACACGTTGAGGGTCTTTATCCACAAATTTTGCTAATACAGCATATTTAAAACCCTCCTCGTCGTAATTCTCCGGATTTATACAAGCCTTCTTAGCAGCGATAGATTTAGGAAGTTTGATATATGTCGACCCTCCTAGCGGCTTGTACATATTTATCCGCAACCTTGCTCCATCTATCCCAACCAGCTTCCATCCACTCTTCTCTAACTGTGCCTCTTCCATTTCGTTCACTAATTTCTTGAATATATGTTCGAGAAACTCACCGATATCTGTGTCCATATAAATGGCCTTATTCCGAGTTTTAAATGATCTATCAGTTTGTTCCCCGAGTGTGTTCTCAAACAGACATTCCACCACTATATTAATTTTTAGCGTACGTTTCTCTTCCAATTGTAGTTTAATGAGCTCGTATAGACGCCTTTTAATCGACTGCAGAAACGTAGATAGATCTTCAAATTCCGCTGATTGCAGAAAATATGACCTTATTCTTCCCCGACATGCCGATTCATATTCTTCAGATGCCCGTTTCAACAATTCCGCTTTAGTTGGTTCCACACATGCCTTTTCAGCGCCTGAATTATCATATCGAGCTTTCTTTACAGGAGGTCGGTCAGCACAGACTATTTCATGTCGCTCGCCGTTATATCTATTCAAAAAAGTCCGTTTACAGCCCCTACAGACATACATCTGGTTTGCATTACAGTATCTTTGGTGGCGATAGAGATTCTTCTTCAAAGTGAATGTTTTTCCACATTTCTCACAGCTAAATGTTGCCATCTTGAACGATGTTTAACGTGTAGGAAGTCACACTAAGACTGAGATCCATACCTCACGCATCTATATTTATACCTTCGGGAACCGACTTTGCGCATGCGCATAACTTTTCCCAAAATGTAACACAATCTAGAGTAATAAAGTACAAAACAAGTTGTAAGCATGTGCATAGCATTTCTCAAATGTGACACGATCTAGAGTAATAAAGTACAAAACCATTGTTGCGCATGCGCATAGCATTTCTCAAATCTAGAGTAAATTGGTATATTAATAAACAGAAATAGCACTTTTAGGAGACAACCTAACCCCCCACCTCCGCCTCAAGGTGCCTAAAATGCATTTTCCCAGAGAAATATTTCAAATAAAAATTGTAGATCCTTGTATGTTTAGTTGATATATCAATTTTACTGAAAATTGTTGGAACTATTTTGAAATGATTGCAAAATCCATTCAGTAAAGTGGTACTTCCGCTTGAGGAATTTCGACAGATAACGTACTTCTGGAACCCCATGTGATAACCCAGACGGAATAGCGTGTTTGAACTAATTACTATAACACTAAACAGAAAATGGTTAAATATTACGTAATGTTCTAAAAATAGATCTTTAGAGGCGGTGACCTTGAAAGGAAGTTAAAACTATAAACAATTAGCTATCGAATATGCATATTTACATATTTGTAAAAAATGAATGTGTGTGTGTGTGTGTCGGATTCATTGACCTTTAGATAGCAAGACTATGCATGTTTTTTGCAACATTGTGCCAGACTTGATTGAAGTATTATTATTTCGCGCTGTTTGAAACACCAATTTTGGCGGAAAAAAAATTTTTAAAAAACTTGTTTTATTTCCTTAAAAATATAATAATAAAAATCATTCACTCATTTCATTTATTTATTGTGATGAAGAACCCTCTGTAATCTATAAAAACAGATTTAAATGATAAATATAAATACAAGCGAGAGTGTTTTCTACTTCAAACACGCATGACCAACTCCATGCCGGCCTGGTCATACTCTGAATATAAACTCTCGCAGAAGGTTGGAGGGGTGAGCGCAAATGAGGCAATCCCCACTTTACATCATTAATATTCCCCCTACTGCCAATAGAAAGAACGCAGCGAATTTTAGGTGAACAATAGGGCATATATGTAAGCAGTTTTTCTCTTCCAAAAATATTTTTTAAGAAAATGCACTTAGTATTCCAAATTAATGAAATTCATCGGTGTTTTTATGGAAAAATCATAAAAACTAAAAACTGTTCAGTAAAACACAGTTCCGGCTTACTAATTTTTCTTGAAACTCGGAATTTTGGGAATTTTGGTGTTTTTATGGAAAAATCATAAAAACTAAAAACTGTTCAGTAAAACACAGTTCCGGCTTACTAATTTT
>JAAEAF010005925.1:0-67814 GCA_011037195.1 Triatoma infestans
TAAATTGCCATAAAATAATGTAACTTCTTTCAATATTGGAACATATAACAATTTGTGCAACGAGTTTAATTGAATATTTTTCAAATCATTGCGGTATAAACACAAAGCTTCCTATTTTAAGCATCGCCTAATCATTTCTTACATAAAGGCTGCATTATTAACAGTTATTTATCAAATAGTGATTTAGTAATGTTATTTTATACGCGAGCGCAGGTATTGACTGAATGAGAGTGTAAAACTCGCTGTTGAATAACTTGCTGTTGAATATTAACATTTTTTCTGCAACTGATGTAAATTGGTTCTTGTCTTATGTGAATTTAAAAAAATATGAAGAAGAATTTCAGAGAATTTACTTTACTTCAAGTCAAAAACTCTCTCTACCTTTCTTTATGTGTATAAATAACATTTAACCTGCTTTCTTTGGATAATCTTAATTCCGTTGCTAGTTGGGATTGGTTTGCAATACGTTTTTGTTTTCGGATATAGCTGCTAGATGTTGAATAATATTACTTCAACCCATTTGTAAGAAAAAGTTGCTGAATTTTACTTTCATTCAATTCTTCACTCCCTACTTTTGATTTAATAATTATCCCATAATTACACTGTTGCGGAAAAAATAAATTACTAATTACAAGACAATAATATTTATCGGCGCAATGACCTCAGAAGTTGATGCGCCTCCCTCCCAATATTTATAATAAGAACGCTTATGAAATCCTAACAAATGCTATCAAATTAAATTATCATTAAAGACCGTACTGATTTGACATTATCAAATGGTTTTTAGGCCATATAAAAGAAACCCAATTTTTAAAAAGATGACAGTGATGTAATAGCGTATCTCTTGAAATGTGTGACCGTATTTTTTCCATAAAACTTGAAATTCAGCAAATTTAATTACTCCCAATGAACGCATAAATTTTTTGTAATCCCCAAATATTGGGTGCTTATAATGAGGGAGGTTTACGAGTAGGTGGTTGTGAATCATGAAACAATTGACAGTCCATAATTAGGTGGGGGCGTAAATGATGCGGCACATGGAATAAGGTGGAGCTTTGATTCGACTATATCACTTTATTTTAAATTTAAAATAGTTTAAAGCACTCGTAATTATGTCACTATTATATGCTTAAAATGAAGAAATCTGAAAACTAATGCCTCACGTACTTTTTTTCTGTTATGAAAATAAGATTAGATTAGATTAGATTTTGCAGAGGTCCTATTAAATCCTTCGCCACCGCGATCTCCATAGATCTGTTGTGGAACCCACAAGTTAGAGTACTCTCTCAAGTCCTCTTTGTTTTATTAGACTTAGTAGTCCTGAGAGAACCTTGTATGAAGCTTGCAGGCGTTAGTTTTTCCTCCCCAAAGTGGAGAAAAACCAGCCGCACAAGCCCATTACACTGACGCAGCTATACTGTTTCTTTATCTTCCTTACCAAATTTAATATAGACCCATTGTCAGAACAGTTGTCATGCCCAGGCGATGCCTAAAGCTTGTTAAGTCTACAGTGACCAGTAAGGAGGCCCACAGACATCCTTATGACCTCACGGACCTTGTTGGAGTAATTCTGCAGTAAGCCGGGGGAGCAAGTAGCTGTTAATCTTTTTGCTTGCCTCTGGCCTGAAGTTTTAACCCACCATTCTTGTGATCGAGCGTGCACCCATGCTCGGATTTTGCAATGGCGCAGAAAGGTTCAGATCCTGTAAGTCCTGGCGTCTGCTGCCAGGTTGCCCTTATAATCGATGCCCGGATACCCAAAGTAGAGTAATCTTATTTTGGCTATTAATTTTCATGATTATACCCAAACAATTCCACACTTGCCTCGAGATGATCTCATACGAGCTGATGGCTCGGAAAACTGCCTGGTTGTCTAAATAAATGGCTCTGAAGTTTTGTACTCCTAGTCTTATTATTTCAGTAGTACAGGTTATTATTGCAACGACCTCTGTCTGAAAGACTGTGGCTAGTTTTACCGAGATGTCACACCTCAATTGGCAGCTACACCGCGGCTCTAACTCCTTCTTCCATCCTGCAGCCGTTCGTGGAATACAAAGAGCCGCCTAAAGTTAGCGATCCTTGCTTCCAAGCCCTCTGTCCAGTGTTAGAAGTTTGAAAGGCTTGTAAAATATGAATGGAATGAAAAATCAGAATGGAAATTATAAGATTTTTATACTTAAATGTCAAATGAAAGGAAAAATTACATACCGTCAATTTTCATAACTTTATACTGTTTCTATTCATAACACTTCATAAGGAGAATTTAAAAAAAACAAAATCACTGGATTTCTCTCTTTAGATATGAGTCAGTTTGGACTGCAAAATGGCCACCATTGGGGATATGGTGCGACGACACCGTACAGTAGTTATCTTGGAGCTGGAACTTTGAGCAGTTGTGCCGCTGCCACGCCCACAGCGTCTGGTTTCAATTCAACAACACCTGCCATAGGTTTTACACCTTCCGATACAAATCATAGTCAAGATTTTAATCAGACAACTACAGCAACGTCTGCAGGTAAATTGAACACCCAGTCTACCCGTTATCAATTCAACTTTTTATGTTAATTAAATTATAAAATACTTTTTATTAAATGTAAATTTAATGCCTAAGAGGAGTTTATATTTAGTAAAATTAAGATATATACAAGGCTATTAGAGAAATCTAAGTTATCAGAGTGAAGCCGCGTTTATAGTTTCTATAGGCCAATGATATACCAGTTCTCGTTTTTCAGGATGTTACTGGCTTTAAGTCAGGTACTTTAACAATGAGTATTTTGCTTCTTTTTTGTTTTTTTGTTTTAGCAATGTTAGCCAAATTCTTCTAAAATGTGGACTTTATATTTATTGTCTCTTTATTTTACAATGTCTGTTTCCAGACGGTGCTTCCGTAGATTTATTTTCCTTGTGAGATGGCAAGTTTCATCCAAGGTAAATGGGTCTATCTGTTAACGAATTGGACTGTGAATTAAATATGGGTTTAGTTCTCAGAATGTCCATCTCCTTAAAAGTTTCTACTTTGGAGCGTATCATCAGCTTTGGATAGCAATGGGTTTTTTTGAAAAACCTAGCAGATACTCAATGGAAGTCTCTGGTGTGAATCAAACTAAAAACACACTTTAACTGTTCTAGTTCAGAGGTCTTCTCGTAGAATATAAATTTAGACTTGAGATATAGCTGGGTCAATGTACATACCGAGGTTTATTTTCAAAGATTGGCTGTTTTACATTGACAATCTTGGGACGGGAGTCTGAAGTACTTTTCTCCATGAATTCGATACCAGGAATGCGCAAATTTGAAAATTGTGCTCTACTGTGTGCAGTTCAAATAGTTAGAAAAAATCAGTTCAAATATGGGCGGAACTTTCCGTTTTCCTAAAACCTGCTGATATAGTTTAACATACTGTAGACTTAGAATTCTTTAGTGCCCTATTTGGCCTTGGTCTATAGATGCCGAAAAACTGCATCAAATTAAAAATATATTCTATTAATTTAGTTGGTGTTGGAGGAGATAACAATGTAGAACTGGACCAACAACTACTCGGTGCCGCCGGCGGAGCCGCAACAAGTCAAGGTCGTTATACGTCCGACTTTCCAGGTACAGCCAGATCTGAATCAGCTGAATCGCCCGGCTCGGATGAGCTGTCCACATTTCAACCACAGTACGGTAGTCCGCATAGCGGCGGTAGCCACCATTATCATCCACCTGTATTACCTTCGTTATTGTATTCACAGTTGTATCACAGCGAACCGGCACCAACTGTACCCAGACAGGAGGATAGCCATAGGGCGGCCGATCATGCGGCCGCTGTCTGGAGGCCTTATTGACCAGTCGCTTCCTAGCCAAAATAGTTATAAATGTGAGGACATGAAAAAGAAGAAAAGAAAGAAATATGTGCCCGTTGATATCATATTTATAGTATTTCTTTTTTTTTTTTAACCAACAGTGTCATCTTCTTAACGTGCAATATTCAGTGTTATCGTGCCAAAAATGTAAATTGTTCCCTCCCCCTCCCCCAAATTTTTATTTATTTGATCACAATTACGAAAAAAATGTTTATCAAACTTATTGTTATTGGATTATTATTTTTAAAAAATTGTTATATTTTCTGTTACAGTTCTTATATTGTTGTCTTCATATAGAATAATAATAATTGACCGTACATAAATTTGCAATTTCCTAAATATCCTTAGAATTGTATAAAAAAGCCCACAACCTTTCTGGCTGATTTTATTTACATACATAATTTTACGTAAATTTTTTAGTTCAAGTGATATTAATAAGTTATATTTCTTTTTTATTTATAAATAGCTCCAAAAAAAATATAAGTTTCATTTCTTTCTTTTTAAGAATGATTTTGATGAAAAAGAAACGGCTTAAAAGGGAGTCACGTCATAGAGTGGTTCAGCCACCATCGTGCCGTGGAACTTAGGCACTGAGCAATTATGATTGAAAGGCGTTTAAAATATCCGAGTTCGCACTGGTCAGAGATGCCCTGCTTCTTTAAAGGTTTTTCACAACCCTTGACACTTCCAAGAAAAAAAATTTGCCTTGGAGATTCTCAGCCGTAGACCAAATTATTTATAGGCCAGCTGTGCAACCGATACCTAATGTTTCAAGAGTAAATAGAAAATAACTTTATTTCAGGAATGAAGCTTAGGCTGATAGCGTATCAATGAAGATCATTCGGAAAATGCTCAACTGATGAAATAAAATTTTGCTCAGATCAACATATAATGATTTAACAAAATGTGGTTGATTAATAGAGCAAGTAGAAAAATCTAGTGAAACACCACACGTTATATTCGTCATAAGAAACGTCACAAATTCAATTTACGCTATCAGCTGACAGCCCTACCACAGCTATCCTAAGTAAGCCAGAATCTACCCCAGTTATAGAAAAGATGTTCTCCTGAATATATAAAGAGAATTACGCTAAGATCAGCATCGTCGTAACTAATGACCCACAAGAATCAATGAATATTGCAACTCTACACCGTTATTCAATCGCATATTCACCATACTAATTCTCTTCGCATTCTGTAAATATCGTTATTACTACACAGTGATATAATAAATTCAAATTTACTTAAATTGTAAGTTATAAAAAAAAAGTATTTAAAAGAAGCGGTCAGCCTGATTAGTTCTTATATAGAAAAAATGGCTCGCATCGTTACAGACTTTTTTTAACATTTCAGAGCCGGAAAATAATCCGGCATTTCCGGAATTTCAGACAGTGGTGATTATTAAAAAAAAATTAAAGAAGAAGAAATCGGTACATTCATGCGAATTGAGGGCGATATCTTTGCTAGTTTCACTAATGGCGTTCCACTTTCCGTCGCTCACTGGTGACTGAAATACCGCTATATGTCAAAGCTCCCACCCATTGTTTAAGCCGCTACCAAAAAGTTAAAGTCTCAGCAAAAAAAAGTTCGTTTTTCCTACCGACAGTAAAATGTAACACAATTTCAGCAGCATATTTTCCACAATAAATTAAAAAAATTCTCGTACAATTTTATCTCTAAATTCATCAACTCGACTCAAAAAAAACACAAACACATCCTATCCGATTATTAGTTTCTTTAACTGAAATGTTGGGCATTGTGATTTTGAAATTTTACAAAATTCAATCGATTAAAATAAAAAATAAAAAAAAATTATCTATTGGCGCAGTAAAATTAACTCGGACAAATGTTCATTGAATAATGTCACTGAACAATGTCTTTTTTGTAAAAAAAAACCAAAAAAACTGAAGTAAATAATAATGTTAAAATAAAAATTTTATTAAATGTAATTTATTATTAATAAATTAATTTTTATTAAAAAATAATGTTACCATATTTTGTTGAAATAACACAATTTTGGTGTGTTGTAACATAAATAGCGTACTGTAAAATTAAATAATTGTACTATAATGTATTAATTAATAAATTAATAAATAAAAAAAAATAAATAAATCCGTTCCAAATGTTATTATTAATAATAGTGTTTTATTTATTTATTTATTTTTATAGAGATTTATTTGGATGGTTTGCCTAGCAATAGTGATAGCCTCCTTCATTTTATGATAATCGATCGGTGGTATCGAGGCTTCGCTTGTATTCATGATATTTTGATAAATAATATAATCTCACCATATTTCACAATTCAATATACCTTTGTTTTCAAAAGTTTGGCTAAGCTAAGCGCATTATTCAGCCTTTGATATTACAGTGTTTGTTGAGATATCTTGAAGATCGGCAAACAGGAAACCGATCGATGGTCATGAAAAAGAAGGAAAAGAATTCACCTTTATCTTTAAAAAAAGTTGAAAGTAAAGGTAAGTAAGGTGAGTACAACTAAAAATTATAAATTTCCAAGGTTTATCACTTGGATGCGATGCACTTATTAATCCAAACTTAAACTGGAGTCCGAAAAGCATTCAGACAATTATTCTAACGCTGACTTCAGTCCAACGCTGGATAAATCCAATGAATGGAGTGGAAATCTGTTTATATCTAGTTTTTGCTTACGCTAACAGAAATATGAGACTTCATCACTTTGGAACGCAACGTCTAGAGCTTCAACGCACTGACGGCATAAGTGCAACTTATTTAAAGCTAAACATAATAGAATGTCCTACAAGTTTCCAATCTTCGTGTCATCAATGTTCTATCAAAAATATTCGTATGTCTCACAATTGGAGAAACGAATGATTTTTAGCAAACCATAAGAAAAAATTCAGTAGAAGTAAACTATGAATCAATTTAGACCGAATAGAAACTGCTCACAGTTACAGGTGAGACTCGACAGATCCGATAAACGAAGGAATGAATTTATTATGGAAAAGTGTTTCATGATTTTAAAACCATAAAAACTTATCTCTGCCTTACTCCCTCTTAGTAAGAGAAAGTATTGCGATCTTGTCGAATTATCGAAATTTGTGTCTTCACCGGAAATATATTTTTGAGAAAACTGGTTGGAACGGGAAGTACTACGACTTTACAGAATATCTGGTTTGTTCAATGGTGCTGTCTACTGGACAGTTACTGGGCGTCTTAAAATCTCAAATAACTTGAAAAATCAACCTTTCCAAATTAGTCCGGATAGCTACATGCCCCCCCCCCCACTAGTTTTATATATATTGTTAGGGCAAATGAGTAAAATTTGAGTTGAAACAAAAATTTGTCATTTTATGTATTTTGTATTACAGGAATAAGAGAAAGTCGTGTGATTGTTTCAAACCAGATTTGTACTTTCTCTTACTCGTCCTAGTAAGATGAAGTATTGCAATCGTATTTTTCGCCGGAAATACATGTTTCATAAGCTACCTCTAAAACGAAAAATCGCTGGAAGCTCAAACTTGGTATTCCGTTTATGTACTACTACCCCATCAGTCCCGAAGATTTCGGGCAATATCATCAACCGGAAGTGCAATTTTATGAATCCAAATTTGATGAAAAGCGATTTACCGGATAGTACTAGTTTACAGTATAGTTCATTGAATTTTTTTGGAATTTTCTTGAATGTAAACGACTAAAACGGTTTCCTTTAGATTTGGAATGCTAACTGCACAGATATAAACATCACTTTTGATATTATTAAAAAAAAATTAAGTTTAGAGGATTGTGCGTAACATTTGACATTAATAATAATTTTTTTGGATTGGTTCAATGTTGTTGGCGTACAAGTTTTTTTATGTAGACTGGTACTTCCCACGCCGCACCTCTATATTTATGTTAGGACATGCGATCAAATTTGAAGTTTAAAAACAAATTTCAATTTTATATGAACAGAATAAGAAAAAGTCGTGTGAGGGTTGCGTACGCTGACTGCACATATATAAATCTATCGCATTAATCTGTAACATTTTTCTGGAAGAATTGATTTTAGCGGGAATCTGAGAGAGCTGGAACGTTAACTTTCAAGCATTAGGGATTGATTTAGGCGCTATATTGTGGACGATAATGTAATCACATTCGCTAGTTGCTGCTTGGACCGTTATCTGCGTATCCATTTAACAGCCAACGAAACATTGAGTAGACATTCGTTCAAGTTTGATAATTGTATTAACTGAAGCGAGAGAAAGTGATGGTGAAGTTTCATGGTCTATTTTAATTGGTTATTGCTTCATTATAACTGTCTGCGATTTTGAAATTGCCCAACTGCTTTTCACTTAACATTTACCTAAACGCTTTTATTTTTGGGTCAATGATTCCATGGTTAAAAAGGTGCCGGTTTATTGTCCGAGACCCATCTAATTACTGTTGATAACCGATTAATACTTTTCCTACTGTTACCTTGATATCTTCAGATAAAGTGACCACGACAATCATTGACAGTCATCCCGATGGTGATGGAGACGACTGAGGATCCTACTTTCAATTTTTATTTTTTTGAAACTAGCGTCAACAAAAATATTCATTTAGTTATTTTTAGAAGTTCTTCCCCTTCCACCTTACATATATTGCGGATGGCTTTAGGGGCATCCGCTACCAATGAATACCGGGAAACATTAAAATTGCATATTCTGCACTCATGTTTAAGACCGGAAGTTAAACCCACATTGAATTGTTAGAATTAAGATAATATGCAGCTAGCTTTAATATTAGTAAATACTGAAACATTCAAAAATTTAAATGATTTGGAGAACGTATATATATATAGAGGCTAAAATCATTGCGCAACGAAGGGAAGCACATTAGAAGATCTTCAATATTCTCAGGTAATTGTGGATCACTTAAGAGCATATAACAAGACCATTAAAATATCAGGGGCTTTGTCAGAGGGAAGAGCTCAGGATGGAGAGGAAACCTATTCATTTCAAATTCGAAGTTTTTAAGCTACGCTACCCATGGACAGACCTGTTTCTAAAGAAACATATATTTTCTTTTTCGAGGACCTCAAAACATTTATTTCCTGTGATTTGTTTCAACACTCTATTTGGGAGAAAATTAAAAAAAAAAGACAGCAATGAAGCCAAAAAGTTACTATGAAATGGATGAAAGTGAACTTTATATTTAATTAAACATTAAATATTTTGAAACATTAAACGAAGCTTAAACTGGAATACGAAGCTTTTCCATAAAATATTAGCTTTTATAATAGAGGAGTTGGATAAAGTGTGGAACGCGCTTGTATGTGTATATGTGCGCGCGTGTATAAAAGGGATGACGTCACATGAGGAATGTGCTAGTTTAGTGTATAAGTAATGAAAATTAAAAGGGGAGTGGACTATATACCACAGCATCAGTTCTAGAAGAAGTAATGAGTGGTTGTAGAAATAAAAGGGTTTGTCCCAGTGTTAAGGCCAAACAAAATACCAACTTTGTATGTTACAGTTAAAACATATATATAGAGAGGAAGGGAGAGAGAGGGACTATTGAAGCCCGACTGGCCTTCATCTATGCCCAAATATCTTAACAAAGTATTATTATTAACAGCCTTTATCCTTTTTCCTTGAAAGAGAATTAAGGAATGTTTAAATAACTCCCACTCTTATTGATTATTGTGGACATTACTGTGGTCTTCAATAGGTAGTTATTTTAGTCCTATTGTATATTTCATTTTTGTATAAGACTCACTTTATACTTGACTCGGTGTTATCATTTCAATAATTCACTGATACTGGAAAATTTAATTATAACATGTTAATCACCTTTTACAAAAGTTTATGAAGAGTCTAATTTTAATATTAATGATACTTATAATTATGCTACCAGGAATCTCATAGTATTTAGGAATCTTATTTCAAAAAACTATTTTCAATAATCCCCTTTTCGAATAATATCTAGTAAAACGGTGAATAAGGCAGAAGTTAATTAATTTGATTGATTTGATCGACATCATGGTCAAATCAATGTGACTCTTTTAGTCGCATACAATATGTTTCCTATACTGCTTCATCCGGCTTTTAGCTGCTAACTGCCAAAATCTGTCTACGATCTTTATTCGAAACGAATTCCGATAAAATTGATTGTAGCGAGAGTCCACGCAGACATTCTTTATTCTAAAATTTCCCTTTACAATATTTTGGTCATTTGTACAATTTATTTTATTTTAAAAAAGTATAATGCGATTTGCTATAAAAAGTTGGGAGACTGTCGTTTATTTCATTTATATAAGAGTTTCAAAGTTTAAATTTTGTAACCGGACATATTTTATGATTTGTCGAAATTGTAAGTGAATTCCTATATTAACTGTCGATATATGTAATTATTGAAGAAACTTAGAATAAAGTTTTATAAATTCCCATGGGTGATTTATTTTACTAAAAAGGTTTAAGGATGAGAAATGAATAAAGGAGTTTTACACTAAGACGGCAACAAACCAGTCCTACAACCATCGTAAATTAATAAAGGAAACAGTGAGTGTTGGCAGTTAAGAAAAGATTCAATTAGTTGTGGAACGCCTGAAGTATGTATATAACGTTCCCAAGGGAGCTCTTCTGCGGCCGCAGTTCTCCTCCAACTGTGTACAGGATGACGACCCTGGGGCCTTTCCTTCTGCCCTTCATCTAAATACACATGCGTCTCTCTCTCTCTCTCTCTCTTATCTTCTTCTTCTTCTTATTCTTCTTCGTTATCATCTTCATCGCCATCTTCAACATCTCTCACTCACTCTCTTCTTCTCATACATTTCCTTTGCCTGTATAATTGTTTCAATTCTCCACAATTCTCTTAATTTCTTATTCTGCCTTTCAACCCTAATTGAAACGATTTGAATTGTAAATGAGTGATGATATTTTAATTTTATTTTTTTTAATTTTATTTTTTTTAGCCAATCAAATTAGGTTTCATCAAAAGATGTTGCATGTGTTAAAAAAAACAAGAACTTTGATTAAAAAGGCAATTAAAGAGGGAGAAATAGTTTGCATGTAATAAAATTATATAATTGAAAAATTTTCCTTAAACATTACATAATATTTAATTACCCGAACATAAATATAGGGGTGGGGAGGCAGATGTCATATGTAAGTACCATTTTGTCCAGAATGTAGCCTACGTCACCCAATAACACTAGAAACCTAGTGCTTCAAAATCAATTTTTTTTGGAAATATGTTACAAACTAAAAGTGATATGTTCATATACCTTTCCAAGTTTAATGCAAATTGTAACAGTTTTCGAGAGAATTCCCCACCCTAAAAAACTCCGTAAACTAATCTGTAAAGACGCACTCTACCTTCACTTTGCTAAATCTGTAATTCTAACAGTACTTTTGAATGTCCTAAATACTATATCCCAATACCGGAACTCAAAAAAATTATTTTTTCTGTAAAATACGTTTCAAATAAATTGAAGGACATTTATATCTGTAGATTATATAAGAAGTTCAAAAACAAAATCTTTGGCGCAGTTTTTGAAAATTAGGAAAAACTGTAAAAAAACAAAAAACATAATCATTCTCTAAAAATCGATCTTCCAGTTGATGGATTTTGACCGTAAACTTCGTGTCAGATGTAACGGTAGTATCTAAACGAAATATCAAGATTGAGCTTTCTGCGATTTTTCATTTTTGAGATATTTTGTTCACACACACACACACACACACACACACACACACACATACACATATATATATACCTTTAAAAGAACATTTTATTCCCACCCAAAGTATTTCAAAACAAGTATTAACCGGTGAAAACTCAAATTCGTAAATTAATTTGAACGATTATTTATTTATTTATTAATTTTCATCAACAAACAGCCATGTGATCCAAGTAAAAATAAATTTCATTCTTACATTTGAATGAATAATATATAATCCAGAAATAAGACACTAAAATATAGATATATATTTTATTAATCCTGACCTAACCAAAGAATTTCGCTACTTCACAATAATAGGTCAAGAACAACCCAATAATAATCTAAGAACTACAACAACATATATAATATAGGGGTCTAAAGCAACACTATAAATCCAGAAGAGGCGAATCTTATATATCATTTCATAATGTTTTAAAATATGACCATTTCTCTGAGAAGTTCAATTTATTATTGATGTGTGTATTGCATTCCCCACATATTCTTGACAGAGTGTTCATGTGAAAGAATAATTTAGTGCTATGGTGAGGAACTGCAAACATATAGGAATGTCTTAGGTGGAGTGATGAGACCAGGAAGGGGATGTCAGCCAGAAGTTCAGTTCAGTACAGTCGATTGTATTGTTGATCAACTTATAGAGGAATAAAAGATCTGTCTTCAGTCTGCTTAGTTCTAAGGAATATATAATTATTTTTCAGGGGGGGAGGGGGACTTACTTTTAAAATATTCGACAGTTCTTCCTTGTATACATTCCAGTCTGTCAGTGTCGCTCTGTTTATATGAATTCCGCACAAGTGTACCATATTCTTAAATACTTCTAACTTAAGAATTATAAACCGCCAAACCTGCTTTAGGATCTTCGGGCTCTCTTGTTTTCCGAATCACAAACCCCAGCATCCTGGATGCTAGTTTCGTCAATATAGTTTATACATAATGTAAGGTTGGCATTCAGTTTGATGATTCGTAGGTCCCTAATGTTGGTGACGCTATCTAGGAGATGACCTTGAATAGAGTAGATCAAATCCGCAATGATCTGCGGCAGCTATTTTCATAAAAACACTTGAGTTTCCGGATTGAAACCGCGTTTTTAACAAACCACTGGCGTGGTCTTAACCCGGAAGCTCAAGTGTTTTTCAAATCCAGATTATTCCTTTTTATAGAGAACGAAATGACATGACATTTATTGGTATTCATTTCCATTTCCCTTGACTTAACACCTCTCTAAGAGGCGACATGGGTCTTTTTGCAATGCTTCACTGTCCTGCACTGAAGTTATTGTTCTGAAAATTTTTAATTTGTCAGCAAACACGAGGAATTTCGAGTGTAGAAAAGTTTTGCAAATGACATTAATAAAGATGCCAAGGACTGGATTCGAAAAGGAGACTTTGCATACAAATCTGCTCTAATTTTTGAAGTAATAACGAACAAAGGCTTTTTCGAAGTAGGACTCGATCAAATGCTTTTTTAAAATCTGTATAAACAGCATCTACGTGGTCTCCACTTTCAACTTCTTGATCTCTTGGTGATAAAACCATGTTAGTTCGGAATAATACTTTTTTGAATATGCTAAGATGATTCCAGTATAAGCGACTCAAAAAGTTTAGCAAATACGTTTAAAATAGTTATTGGCCTATGATCTTCAACATTTTTAGGGCATGGCACTTTTGGAATCAGGATTGTATAGGCCACTGTAAACTCTCTAGGGGAAAATGCTAGACAGAATAGACTGGTTAAATACAAAAACTGAAATCAACATTTAAACGAAGGCTACTACAAAGTAAAATAAACCCTAACAAACCAACAAGGAAAAATTCATACTTGTTATAACAAAAGACAAGCTTAGGTCATAGGTTATTCGCAAATATTAAGGAAAATTTGGTCGCTCCAATTGGATTTTTTATGCAATATGTTCAATATAAAATAACAATACTTTTGAAAATGGAAAGCAAATTACCAAAACGTAGAGGTTTTTCCCAATATTTTAATACGAAAATGAAATCTAAAAACATGCAATAAAGGAAAAATGAATTTTATAAGGCTGAAAAATTCGTTTATAACTTTTCTAAAATTCTTCCTAGAATTTTCAAAATACAAATTAAAGTGCCGACACAAGAAAATCCTATATTGAAAAATTGGTTAAATATTTTAGGAACAGAGCCACTAATTGATGAAGCACATCTGTTGAAGAATATTGCTGATAATCGGTCCGATCCTGGACTAGCATGGTTTTTTTTAATTTAAAGATGTTTCTTTAATCCATCCTCCACAGTAAAGATGATGTTAACAAGAGTCACTATTTTTAAAACTAAAACCAAACAAAACAAAAACTCATCATTAAATTGATAATTTCCCCTCAGATTTATAAATTGAAATTTTGCCAAAAATTCTATAATATAATTTAAAGCAGTAAAGATATACTCGTAATTCACAAGAAGAACATCACACCCACCCAGTACCGTGTAAGCTAAGTTAGTTTACATGTCTCAAGGAGATATAGTGAAATCCCTTACATTAATCCTTACAAATCTGGCAGGGCTTGTGATGGGTTTTGCTTATACCATCAGGGGATTATTGTTCAGACTGGGCGAGTGCCTTGATATTATGCAATAACAATGCCTCTCTAATGTAATGTATATTTTTGTATTATAGTTGTTTTAATAAGAATTTAATTTAATACCTGAACATGCATCAGAAACTATGCAAATAAAGTTATAATTTAGGCTCATTTTTATTTCTTGGTAAGAGAATGTACTGTTATAGTGTCAAATTCATACGTCCGTGTTTCTGAGTGTGTGAACAAAATATTAGGTAATACCACTGCATCAGACACGCAGGTTTCGGGTAAAATCCGGAAATCATGGAAAAAAACGTCCGACGTTTTCAATTAAGTTGATTTTCTATTTCCTCCAGCGGGAATTCTAATATTGATCATTGTAGAGAATTTTTTTTTTTTTTAAAGTTAAAAAGGAAGTTGGTGGAAGGAAACTGATTTATTTATCCGAATACTAAAGATAAATTCTACTTCCTGTTTCTATTTTTATCACACTGCTCTCATTATGAAGGTGATCGATAGATAAAAGATTGTAAATATTTAGATTTTCTTGTTAAAACTTAGGGATTATAATTTCCAGTATTTATATTCTCTTCCCATTTTAAGAGGAAGTGCCATTTTGTAAATATATACTACCAACCGGAAAAAAATGTTTACTTTCTCTAGTAAGAGGAAGTATTGCGATCGTATGAAATTTACAAAACTACTTTTCAACGGAAATACCTGTTTTCAGCTTCCCTACTATGAAAAAAAATGTTTGTAGCGAATATTTTGAATGAATATGTGTGTGTGGGTATGTATGTGTGTGTGTGTGTGTGGGTATGTGTGTGTGTGTGTGATCAAAATATCTCAAAAATGAAAACGCAGAAAGCTCAAACTTGATATTTCGTTTAGATACTACCATTACATCTGACACGAACGTTTCGGACAAAATCCATCAATTGGAAGTCCCAATTAACTGAATTTTTTTTTCCAGTTTTTCGTGATTTTCTCAAAAACGGCTCCAACGATTTTCTTCAAACATCGTGTACTATGAACATTCATAAATATCTATCATCTTTATTTGAAACATTTTCCTGGGAAAAATGATTTTTTCAGTGGTTCTGGAGGAACAGTAGCGGAAGTGCTGCTATTTTAGAGAATCGTGTTTTTCAATTTTTTTGATCTGATGTATCTCTTAGTTGGCTGATCGGCCGGGGGGTACCATGAGAAAAACACTAAAAAATTTTTTTAAAGTGTTTTTTATTAATGGCCCGACGTTTCGACAAACATTGTTTGTCTTCTTCAGGGGCTATCTATAAAGAAAAAATATACATAAGAATCTAGCTAGCATTAACAGAACAAAAGCAAAAACAGAAAATATGGCAATAGAACAATAATAAAAAAAAACAAAAATGGTAATGGAAAACTAAAAAAAAAACAAATTACAAAGGTAAATACAGATACTAGTATAGAAAAATTATGGAAATATTACAGACCTTAGAATCGGGAAATTTTGTATGCTCTATTAATTACTACATGTTCAATTATGACTGTGGTCTATGAGTGTACTACCAGTGAAAGGTTGAGAAAGGAAAACCGGTGAAAGTAGTGGTGGGGGGTGAAGTACCGTTAGGTATTGTTGGAGTGAAAGGACTAAGAAGCAGGACAAATATAATAAACAAGTATATTTTTATTAAATATATATATATGTAATTTTTAATTAAATTTTTTAATAAATAAGGATTTTAAGCTAATTGGAATATGGATCGGATTAATGGGAATAGTTTGATAAATAGGAGGAAAAGGGCAATTAGCAGGGGAAAATATGTAGGGTGAAGGCGCTAAGGGCTGGGTGGATGGAAATATGTCTACTTAATGGAGTGGAGGATGTTGTTGTAGAGTGATGAGATGACTTCTTTGTCTTTTTTGTGGTTTATGGGATTGGGTTGTAGGTGGATATGTACTGATTCTGCTAGGAGGCGTTTTGTGTGATTAGGTTGAGTTGTTAAAATGGATGGGTTTTGCAGGTCAAAGGAATGATTTAGGGATAATGCATGTTTGGAAAGTGCTGTGCTGTCTATTTTTTTGGAGGTGATGTCATATTTGTGTTGTTTTAGTCTTTTGTGTAAGTATTGTGAGCTCTCTCCTACATACGTGGCATTGCAAAGTGGTGTAGTGCATTTGATGTTGTATACTGTATGGGTTTTGTTGAGTTTAGGGATAGGGTCTTTTAGTTTGGTATATAGTTTGGAAAGTTTATTAGTGGTAGTGAAGCCTGTGATGAGATTGGGGATATGCTTTTTGAGGGATTTGTTTATTTTTTGGGAGAGAGAGTGGATGTGTATAAGGGATCTGTAGATAGGTACATTCGTGATGTTGATGGGATTACTCGTGTGTGGTGTGTGTAATGTTGGTGTCAATGCTTTTTTGATGCTTTTTTTTTTTTTACAATTAATTCTTCTACAATTTGATTCAATTTTTTTATTTTCTCCAATTTTTGTTAAACTTTTTTATGCTAAATGCACAGTTATAAACATATCACTTTTATATGAATCACTTTCCTGAAAAAATTTATTTTAATTGTTTTAGGTGTACCTTCAATGTTATCGGCGCTATTTTCTGGATTAGAATGTAAACTACAATAAAGTTACTATCTTTGCCAAGGGTGGTGCACCACAGCATGAAGAGTAGTGAGAAAAAATTTTATAACTGTATTATCTGTAGTATGGGAAAGTCGGGGGTTGAGAGGGGTCACACCAGATTTTGTTTCTATAAAGACACCAACAGGTTTTTAAAAACTTAGTATTATTTGCATAATTTTATCGAATAAATTGATTTTTATGGTTGTGAGGGAAGCTGGATGGTCATACTTCCCTCAAATTTGTCGTTTTATCAAAGTTCAAATACTCTAACCTTAATAATATTAAAGCCAGCCAAAAATATTCAGTAAAATATTTAATGAAAATATGGCAATTATCGCATTAGATACTTTTTTTTAATTTGTTGCTTATATTGGTATATTTAAACTTTTATTCCGATTAACTTCCGCTTCACGAAGAAATCCGACAGAAGGATTAGTTAGAAAAATCAATTAATCCAATGTCCACTTTATTAAATAGTTTTTTCAGACTTAACTAGTTTTATCGAAAACAGCTCCCAAGCTTTTTAAATTTCACTTTTGTTCAAACTTCACTTTGTTCCGTTCTTTTTTTAAGTTACGTTTCCTTTTTGGCAATTAAAATGTGCGATTTTAATGAAAAATCAAAACTTGTAGGGAAAATCACTTTGGGAATTTGGGCGCCAGGAATCGATTGGGTTTCCGATTTTCCACAATCTTTTGCAACTCAGAGGACAAGTAGATGATTCCGAATAAAGAAAATGCTTAACAATGAAGTTAAGGAATATCAGATGGTAATTTTACGTCAGAAGCTTTTTGAAAATAATTTCTCAATGAGGAAACGAAAGTGTACGTCCATTATATGGAGGCTGCTATCTTCATCTCGCGTTACTATATTAATATATAAATTAATGCTTTTGAAATCTTCTAATAAAATTATAAGAAAAAATCTTATATTTTCAAAAAAGAACAAACTGCGCATGCCCTAAGGCGCCTTTTTCTACTTGACAACATACTTTCCAGTTTTCTTCAAGGAGGGCAGCTTTTAACGTCCCCCTTACGGTCCTAGTCAACTTTCTCAAGAACAATTTTTGTGCGCTCGAGTGCTGCCATCTGGGCGGCCAACTTTGGTAACTTCCCTTACACCCCTCCTTTTCTTTTAAGAAAAGACTCTCTCTAGCTTTCTTGTATACTACTTCAGTAGACCACGCCCACATTCTTTAAGGATATTTTCTGCGCGCTTTTCTTCTTAACAACATTTTGTCACAGAGTAAAATGTTTCCACGCACAGTCAAGAGAGAGCAGAGGTTGTTCTTGTTTCAAAGAAAATCTCTAATTTCATGGGAGCATCATGGCGGCCATTTTTTTTTTTTTTTTTTACCTTCTTGTTTACCTTCTTGACTTTAACCCACCACTTTATCAGAAAAAAATTAACCCCAGAATACAGTTTTCGTTATTTTCTTTTCACTCTGTTTTATATAAACTTTACCGTGTTTTTCCAAGTGAATTGATTTATAACTTTTTTTTTTTAATTGTAACGCGTATATGATTAAATTTTGTGATATCTAGCTGGAATTAATTTTGTTTATTTATCGTAAACTGGAGCAAGGATGTAATAAAGTATTTGTGTGTGTGCGTGTGTATGTGTATAATCAAATTGTGTAAGGAGATGTATTGAGTGAGGCAGCCATTTTGAGGCTTCTTCACACCACAGTAACCACATCTTGAAAGAGCCGCTATAATTCCTCACACCATCTTTACGTGTATTTTGTAAATCTTGTTCTTCATATATTTTATAATATATTCCTAAATTAAATTCTCAAAATAAAAAAATTATTTTATGCATTTATTTATTTTTTTTAATATTAATACTTTTTTAATAAAACCGATTGTTAATTTTTTAATTATTGCCGTTCTAATTGAAAATTTTTATTCAGATTCGAAATATTTGATTCCAAGTGGCAAAAATATTTTTTGTTTTTTTGTAAAGACCGAAACTATTCCGAATCGTGTGAATCTTTTGATAACAAAAAATACTGTTTAAAACCAATTTTCAGTGTATATCATCTCTGAATTTATTTCTACTCAAAGACAAAAAATCGAAAATATTTGAGTAAGTAATTTTGAAGTTTTTATTAAAAAAAAATTGAATAATTTTATGAATACGAAAAAAGGGGAAGTGGAGGCAGAATTTTGTCATATCGGATAAAATTCACTAAGGTTATAGGTAGAATTCAATACAGATACGTTGTGCGGGTTTAGCATAACACTTCGTATTAAAAAGTTCAATTTTATTTTTATTTTCTATGCCGTGACTTCGGCTACTCAGCCATTCTACATCACGCGGCCCAGTATAAAAAGGGTACATTCGCGATTAATGTTGTTCCTTTCGTTATGATATACTAGGGGGCACGTGAGAACAATCTCGGATACGAACAACTTCACCCTCCAAATCCAAGTTTATTAAAATACACTTATCGCTATGGCTGAAAATCGCGTCAATAAATAGAACCTGCTTTACTGCCAGAAACATCAAATTACCTTTTATCAAATACCAAATCTTGCTTTTTACTTCCTCTTCCTTGTAGGAGAACGTAGTGCGACCGTGTCTAATTGTTGAACTTGAGTTTTTCACCGGAAATACATGTTTTGAGGTCCACTGAGTACGGAAAAAATGTTTTTAGAAGCAGAATCCATCAACCGGAAGTATGAATTTTGTATTCCCAGTATATTTGCAACATTTGAAGGAAAATGTAGGAAAAGAAAATCAGTTATTGCTTAAAACGATCAATTTTATCTTTCTCAGCACAAAATAATAAACATAAAGGTCGTTTGTTATGTAATTTGTAGGTTGAAGTAATTTTCCATGCATCTCTGTTATGTAATAATTTAAAGGGACGATTATAGAAAAACTTTTTTTGTAGCGCGTATAAAAAAAAAACTACCGTACAACTGGGAGCGATGGGTGTATTTTAAAAGAAATTATATATAATGATTATAACTGTAATTATTACATAAAAATATAATCGTTTTTATTACATTTATTTTTATTAAATAAAAACGACAGTTAAGAATCTAATTAATTAATTGAATTTCTTTTTTGTCGGCTTCTCGACATTTTTTATGTTTTCTACTTCTCAGCTATTTTCTTAAAATTCACAAATATTCAAATGGTAAAATAGTTTCGCTAAATCTCGAGACATTTGCACACTTGCACACACATAAGAATAAGAGTTGGCTGAGCTCACAGTTGGGAGCCAATAACTTATTATAGTAAATTCGTTTTATCATTTTAATTAAATGCTGGGATTTAAACAGTTTTTACGAAATTTAATTTTTTTTTTTTTATGACTAGATTGCAACACTTAACGATGTCATAGGGAAATATAAGTCTATCTGGAAAGAAATAGATAAATCGTAAATCTTAAATATAATCTTTAATAGTATTATTATTATTATTTTATTATTATTTATTAATTATTAGGACACAGCAGAAATGAATTATGAGGGTATGTGAGAATATTGATTTAGAGCGTGAAACTGCTACTGTGTTAAATTGGTGGTTTTATATTGAAATAAGCTAGGAGAAAGAGTAGAATCTAAAAATTAAGTTAGATGAAAGAATTACCATATTTTAGAGGATTCAGTTAAAATAGATAAACCGGAAGTACTCTTTTATTAAAATTTTTTTTTATCTGTTTTCCTGAAAGTTGCTCTAATGTTTTTCCTTTTTAATTTTTATTATATTTACTGCACAACTAAATGATCTATTAATGTAACTTTTTTTTTTTGTAAATAAAGTATTCTCGAAAAAAAGTAAGTTAGGATTTCCACTAAATTACCATATCTCAAAATTATAGCCTAGTTCTGCAAACATAAGTAACAAACACTAAAAATATCAATTCGTGTTGAGAGTTGACTTCAACTTAACGTTTCTGACATGCAGCACACTGTACATGAATTTGATAACCTCACACTGACGGTGGATGAAAACCTGAAACCCATGAGGAATAACATTGGGATAAAATACCCAATGTTATCCAGCACTGCGGATACATCTACATATTCAATTAACAACAATTAATTACTGCCTTTGATAAATCTGAATTTAAGGAAAATTAGTAAATTGGGTTATAACGTAGCTTTGTTAGCATGCTTTATAGCTATACAGGGTGTCTCAATTCCTAATGGTCAAACTCTGGTAATCAATTGTACAGCTCAATAAAAAATGACAAAAAATTTTCGAAAAAATCCCTTCGTTCCGGAAATGTTTTGCATTTTGTGTTTATCCAACTTTTTACTACATAACTTACCGTATAAAATCGCTAATAATTTCAGATGTGCTGAGGCTACAACAAATACGATTGCACCACTCGAAAGAGCATTAGATTTCCTATCTGAAAATTTTGTTTTCAATCTTCACTGTCACTTAAATAGTTGGTCAATATTAGTTGAAACATTTTCAAATTTCAAAAATTGAAATTGTCTAATTTAACAACCTTCTTGGCCTAATGGACTTTACATTGGTATACCCAGATATGAAAATAACTTTGTAGTAAGGTTTGACACTTGACACGATTAGATTTTTTCCTCTAGAGAATTTTAAAATCGGAGGTGTATTCTGTAGAAATTGAGAAACGAAATCAGCTGCAGCAGCGGATATTAGACGCCTGTAACAGCATCAAGGAAAATAACCGCATAATTCTAAGGACTGTGAATTCAATTCGATGAACAAGTCAGCTTTGCATTCGAGAAAATGGAAGACACCTTAAGAAGTTCCTTTAAAAATATAAAACATAATTTTTATATTTGTATTTTATTTTTTCAGAAGATTTATTGATTTAAAATAATCAAGAAGAAACACTTTATTTTTTAATGTGAACCTTTCTGATTTGGTTTATGTGAAATAAAAGAAGACTTGTTTTATTTACGAATTGTGATTATTTCCTTCCCTCCTTAACAAATTTCAATTTGAACCACATTTTCTAACATTCAATCATCATTTTCAAACCCTACTAAAAAGTTATTTTCATATCTGTGTATACCAATTGTACAGTCCATTAGACGAAGAAGTTTTTGTGAAATTTGACCAGTTGTAGGTATTTTTTTAAAAAAAAATCAGTAAATGTATAAAAATTTTCACAATTTCAATTTTTGAAATTTTAATATGTTTGAACTGATATTGGCCAACTTTTTAAGTGACACTGAAGATTGAAAACAAGATTTTCAGACAGGAAATCTAATACTCTTTCGAATAGTACAATCGTATTTGTTGTAGCCTCACCCAACTGAAATTATTAGGGCGAATTTATAGGGTAAGGTAGTAAAAAGTTGAAAAAACACAAAATGTGAAATATTTTTCCAACAAAGGATTTTTCGAAAATTTTAACCAGACATTTTGTTGTTGCATTTGGACTGTACATTTGATTCCCAGAGTTTGGCCATTAGAAACTGATCCACTGTTATATAATGTAATTTTAGAAATACAAAAATGGACACTGTGTAGGTACTTCATTGTTCTTTCTCTTAATGTCGTAAAAGAATTTAATTGGGTCAAATTTTCCCAAATGTGACTTCTTTTTTTCGGTGGGACACGCCGACACCCTCTAGCAAAGTGGGACTTCTCACAATAAATACATGTTTTGGGTTTTAACGAATGAATTAACTTGTCTCTGTGTGTGTGTGTGTGTGTGTGTGTGTGTGTGTTAGTTTTTTGTGAAATAAAAAAAATCTCATAAGCCGTCCTATAAAAGTGTCATTTTACAAAAATGTCTGGTTCTAACAACTCTATAATATAATCGTAAACTAAATGCATTGCTGGGATTCCAAATTTGAAGAAAATCGGTCAACTGGGGCGAGAATTTATGAATTTAGAATTTAAACAGTTAATTAATACAAGTTTTACTATGTATGATCAAGGCATAAGGCCTTGTGTCTACTATGTAGTCATATTCGAGGAACTAGTCTTCAGTGCCTTGAAAATGAATATAAAAATAATATAAGTCTAACCAGAGGTTTTCATTAAAATTGAATAATCTGACTTGTAATCTAAACATTGCAGTAAGAGAAAATCGTGTTGAAAAGAGGAAAAAAATAAACCGCGTGACAACCCCCCCCCCAGCATATCTGTCAATTTTTCCGTGATTTTTGCGATCTCAATTTTTGAAACTGATAAATAGTACGTTAGCGAGATTCCAATAATATAACGAGAAAAATCTTAATTCCATTCGTCAGAATTTAGCTGTACTTTAAAAAAAAAAAAAAAATTATAAAATATAAAGATCTTTGTTACTTTCTCTTGTGCTAATGATTATATAGCTGCATCTTTGAAGCCGTCTTCACAACTTTGAATACGTTTCATTTTTCTACTGTTCAAAGTTTTCATTTGCACAACTGCGCCAGTTAGTTTTCCAAAACTATTTCACCAGAAATACTTCTCATAATACAAACTTTCACATATCATATAAAGTTTCACACTTTCTATACTATATCTATATATATATAAAATATAAAGGAAACGAATATACCGAATGTATCTGCGGCTAAAAACCAGTTACCGTGACAAGAGGGGTGGCAAAATACCCGCCTCCTTCTCATGCTGTTGCAGGTGCCGCCCCTGTCCTCAAATGTTAGTGGTGGGGATGACGGCCGAGTTTGCGGTTTAGACATTTTCTTTGTGGTTCACCGCAAAGTGCCACGCTATTGGTCCAAATACCACCCGCCCAAACTCTTGTCGTGGCCCACACCTGATTCCTGGGGATATCATATTATACGATGTATCAAGGAATCTATTGATTAGTGTTATATTTAAAAGTATTTTTTCTTTTGCGATTATTTTTATTTTTTGTGGTTATTACTTTTTTAATTACTATTGTTATTATTATAAAAATTTTAACATCAATTTCTACAATTCAAAATGAATAATTGGAGAAACGTCGTTATTTAAACTATAGCCTGTTGCATGTTTTCTCATAAATATCCCAAATATAAAACCACCATTATTGTAAGAGGAAGTAGTGCGGTTCGTGTCAATTATTCAAAATTCAATTTTACCGGAAATACTTATATTGAGGTCCCGTGTATATGAAAACATTATTTTCAGCATATCTGTCTGTATGTGTGTGATGTGTGCACAAAAAATATTTCAAAAAAGAAAACAATCGCCCCAAGCTCCACCTCGATATTCCATTTAAATATACCTACATAGAATGTGACATGGAGGTATCCATCAAAATCCTTTAACCGCCAATTTGATTTTACGAACAATTATTTTTTTTACAATTTTTTAGATCCACTTCGACGATTTTCTATAAACATCACATGCTGTAACGTTAAGCATTTTGTAACGTAAAAATCAGCGGTTCTGCTGCCTAAAAATTTTATAAAAGATCCATTGAATGCATTGCTAGATTTGTTAAAGGCTATCGATTAACGAAATTACGACTTTACCGAATAGTTTTCTGGGTTTTCTCGGGATTTCCTCGGACGATGTTCTTTAAATTGGAATACTAATTGGACATTAATAAATTTTTGCTTTTATTTGAAACATCTTTTACAGATAAATTGTTTTTTTGAAGGATTCTGTGATTATCGTGAATTTTGTTTGGAATAAAAAACGCATTGCCTGTTGTCTACAAAATAGCTTTTATGAGAAGTAGCGTTCCATAAGAATCTACAAAGTAAAATGTGCGTTCCCTGCAGTTATTAAGGGTCATATTAATTTAATTTAATATTAATTTAATGGTATACAATGGTATAATGGCATTTAATGGTATATTAATTTAATATTAAGGATTAACTTTTAGTAGAAAATTCCAAGCATGAAGACAATTTCACAACTAGAAATGCAGTAAGACATTTGGGGCAGGATTTTAGCTCCTTGGTAGCGCGCCGGACATATGCGACAAATCCGGTTTCAATTCTAGTCAGTAGATTTAATTTCAGTAGCCCCATAGCATTTTTTATCCTAGGAATCAGCTCCCTTTTAGGGTGATTTAGTGTTGTCTATAACGAGAGAACAATGCCCGAAGGCCGGCAGTGCGCTGGGAAACTACCGGCGCTAATGACCTTAGATGTTGACGTGCCTTTAAGAAAACCTTCGAAACTGAGTCTTTATAATTATATTGCAAATACCTGTTTTGAGGTTCCCTGAATATGCAAAAAAAAAAGAGGTATTAGCGAATTGTGTGTGTAGCTGAACGAAATATCTGGAAAACCTGAAATTGTAGGAAATTAATATTCTGTTTAGTTTAACGCCGTCACAATCGATACGAAGAAGGTTCGATTAAAATATGTTAACTGGAAGGACTTAACTGAAGTATTTTTCGTTTTGTTTTTAGAAAAAGCCTTTAAATTAAATATGCCGTTAAAATTAGGAATTTAAATAAAATTTATATGATTTATAAATCTTAAAATTCATAAGAGCTGGTCGCTGAGTGTTTTCACATAGTTTGTGAGGGAATGTGTAATTTAATTATTATCTTAGGCCTATTGTTTACTTTTAATAAAACATTAATGAAATACAAATGAATTTTATAAAGTAAACTTCCCTTGAATTTGTAGAAAAATAGAAAAAAAAATCTCTTCTCTTCAAAAATTCTTAAAAAAAACCTTGTAATCCAGGTGGTATAGATGCCAATTGTTGAAAAAGATCATACGAATAAAATGAATCAAATTGAATTAAAAATGTATACGTTTTCAAACCAGAATATAATTTATCTTATTGTTGTTTAATATTAAAATTACATAAAAACAAAATTGACATAAAAAATAATAACTAGAGTAAGAGTTTATTTATGCTGGTTTTATTAATACAGAATTGAGTATGCTCATCTTTATGGCTAACCAGTTTTCTGGAGGAGTGTTACAGGGCAGAGGCACTCCAAGTTATTCTTGGATCGCCCAGTAGGTTCCCGCTAGGTATCGCCTCGTGGAGAGAAACAAGGGAGCTCACAAGAAAACAGTGCCATACTTAGGAGGACTTTGTGGTAGGGAAGAACGGCAGAAACTCCATTTTACCTTCTTTATGAATATCTGGAGCTCGAAGATCGTTTCCTCGAAGGTCGAAGGTTGAAAATATCTCTTTCCTCAGTCCTGACGTTTATTGATGAAACAGAGCCTATTTAAGATGGAATCTGCAGGATGCATACTGGGCCATTCTGTCATTTAAGACCATCAATCCTTTATGAGATCCCTATGGCTAAAATGGAATAGACTAGAATTAACCATTGCTTATCCAGAAAAATTATAGATAAGATTATATTATTATATTTCCAAAATTAAGGAATATATCATTCGTTTAGAATATTTAATTTCTCTCAATTTTCTTCTTTTAATTTTGAATTACCAAAAGCGTGGGGATTCTCTGAACGAGTTGAAACAATGTTGATTTTCTCTGGCAATATTGTGATTGTGACAAATTTTAAAAATTGATTTTTCACCGGAAATACAAGTTTTGAGGTCCCCGGATTACAAGAAGAAAATGTTTTTAGTGAATGGTCTGTATGTGTATATGTGTGAACTGAATATCTGAAAATGATGAGATAAAAGTAGCAGTTCAGCTCAATTGATTTTTCTATTTGTCTAAGACTGTATCACCCATCTGACACGAAGGTTTCGGGCCAAATCACATCAAGCAGGACAACTTTACTAATTTTTTTTTTCCAGTTTTTCGCGATTTTCTGAAAACGGCTCCAATGTTATTTGAAACTTTTATCAGAAATTTCAGAAAATGAGCAAAATTTGAAGCTTAAAGAAAACTTGTCATTTATATATAGGAGTAAGAGAGAAAGTCGTTTGAGCGTTACACACAAGATTTTTTTTCATCCTTTTCGACTCCACTAGTTGGAATCCCGTTGGATTGCCTACATAAATTTAACTTATTGCAACTTCGTGCTTATTTTCATTGCTTATACAAACTCAAAACTTTTAAATTTGAAATCCCCCACTAAAGCAATCTAAATTTCCTTCGTAATAAAATCAGTTTCTCCATTATTTATCCAAGCCAGTTAACATATTTTTTTACATGCTCTTAATAAGAGACAAAGTAAAGGGATTTTGTCAAATTTTTCGTAATTGGGTTCTCACCTGAAATACAAGATTTATTTTTCCCAAGTTAATATATAAATATATATATACATTTTTTTCTCGGGAAAATGAGTTTAGGAAAATTCTGGGAAAATTGTTATATCAATCTAACGTTTGATAAAAATTCCAAGATTGAAAAAAAATTGGCAGTTGTTACTTTGAAACTTGGAATAAGAGAAAGTCGTGTGAATTACAAAGAAAATAACACTCATAAAGAAAACTATAAAAATCTGCGTGTTTATTAATATTAAATAAAATGTAATTAAAAGGTTGATCTTTTTGGAGGAAGCAACGTAATGTAGGTAATTAATAATACATTGGCTTGGTTTCCCTCGTGTCATTAATTATTCTCTGTAAAAAATAAAAAAAAAGAAAAATCAAGAAAAGCTCACTTCTATCAGCTGGGCGGCAAAATAACGCTATCAAGTCTAGAAGTAGCTTTCTCCATGGAAAAATAAATAAATAAATAAAATATGCTATCTTGGAAAGTAAAAATAAGAGAGTGAATAAGAAAGAAAAAGAAATAAGTAAAAGAAAGTAGAAAAACTTTTGAAAGCTGATGTTGATGAAAGGTTAGAGTGTGGAGAAGGGGATGGCCACATCACTACTGTATAATGAATGTGTAAAGCAGCAACCAGGGGCGCTAGTGGCGGTGCTGGTGGAAAATTAGACATGAGTAGGGGAAGGAGTATCTCTTTTCTTTCTAGTAGCGGCTTCGCCAGATATATGGAGAAAGAGAGAGAGCGATACGGCCATGTAATATTCAGCCAGGCTAAAAGCAAGCTCCCTGGTAAAGCGTCCGGGAGAGGCTCTAGTAGAAGGTATTATTAGGGCAATGAGGAGAGAGAGAGATATGCGCTGCCCGGTCGGTAGCTCCTTTGAGAGAGGAAACTACCCTGTGTAGTATAAAGGCTTCCCTCTTGGGAGGTGTGAGCAGGACGGCCTGCTCACATTACCATCTTTCTCTCACTCTATCTATCTGCATATTCTACATTTCTCGCTGCTACAGCCATCTAAAAACATATCCTCTTTTCTTTGGTTCGAACAAATCGTACCACTGGTAGGTCACTAATATTCTGGATGGCACAACTTTTATATGGATAAACAACTTTTCTTGAAAAAATATTCTGGCATGAAACACTCACACGACTTTCCCTTACTACCATTTCCACAGATAAATTGGCAAACTTGTAATTTCTACAATTGTTTAGTGGACTGGACATTTTTGGTGAGAGCATGATAGCATTTTAGCCCTCAGACATTCTGTAAAATAAATTTTCAAAACAGGAAAACTGTTTCAAACAAAAATAATGGATCTCTGTATATATGGTTACTAATATTTTTAATGATTGGTGTCTTTATGGATGTCGCAAAAACTGAAAAAAAAAACTGTTCGGTAAAGATGGACCAATTTTTTTCAAATTCGAAATTTTGGCATCACATTTCATTGTAATTAATATTAATTTGACAATAGAACGATATAATAAACTGAAATAACCGTTTAGAGGAAAATATAACCCCATCCCACCACCAGATTTTGTGTGTACGCCAAGTTTAATAGAAATAGTAAAGTAATCGTTCTTGAGAAAATTTGAATAAAGCTGAAAAATCCATTCAATAAAATGATTAACCGATTAAGTAGGATTTAAATGGACTTTTGAAAGTTCGACCTTTTTGTGAATTTTCTCTTACTCCCTGGTTAGAGGAAACATTGCGTCTAGTGATAAATGGTAAGTCGAGGGCCCAAACGGAATATCTACGTACAAACCATCGCAGCTGACACGAATGTTCGGGCAAAATCCAGTTACTGAATGATTTTTTTTGTTTTTTCAGTTTTTGCGATATTCTCAAAAACGACTACAACGATTTTCTTTAAACTTGGTGCGATGACTGCACACATAAATATCTTTTACTTTTCTTTGAAACATTTTCTCTGGAAAGTTGATTTTTTGGGGGTTCTTAGGTAGCGTAAAGCTTTCCTAATAAAGTACTGATTTCAATTGGCAGTATGTTCTTTCTACCACTTGGCTAACCGGAAACGCAACTTTGCAGAATAGGTTTGCTATTATATGGAATTTCTCGAAAACTGCTAGAGCGATTTTTCTGTAAACTTGGAATGTTAACTGCACAGATTAAAACCTAACAGTTTTATTTGAAACGTTTAAAAAAAAATGATAATAATTTTAGATACTTTTGTGGAATTTGTAATATTAAATTTCAATTATATAGGGTTGGTTCTATGTTGTTGCCGCGCAATCCCACCTGCTTGGGTTGGTAGGTTGGTACTTGTCCACCACCACCTCCATCCACCTCTATATATATAATATTGAGACAAATAAGTAAAATTTGAAGTTTGAGGAAAAAGTGTGATTTTTATATATCTATAATTTATTATATTACCAGGATCAAGAGAATGTTGTATGAGTATTTCGTATCAGATTTTTTGGTTTTTGAATTATGTTATCCAACCATACGCACGCGCGGAGAGAATGAAAGGTAAATAGAGAGTGTAAATAGAGACTGGATTCTTTGAAAACATCTTTCCAATCCAGCAGTCCTCAAAACATGTATTTCTTCTGAATACTCAATTTCGAAAACATGACGTGAAATTATATACTTCCGCTTTATGCCCAGTAAGTGAAAGTGGAAAAACCCTTTCTGCTATTTAATATTGCTTTCTAAAACCTTCACACTTCTGTCTCAGAACCATCTTCTTCTCAACAATTTCAATCTAATAACAGTCATATAAAACCTTGAAATACCTTTTCATAATTCATATTGGCGGCTCCACCTAGTATATAAGAAATTCCATTCAATTCTAAAACCCCATTCAAATACTTACTATAGTCTGTCATCTACCTTCACACAATATTCTATATAATGCTTTATTAGCAATTTTCCACGGCATGATTTCGCGATTTCCGTTCGAGTGAAGGCAGTAAATTAGTTTTTGAATATTAAACAACATATAGAAGAGTGTTTATGTCTGTTGGTAAATTCTTTTCTCGGACAATGGCCATTATTAAAAAACAACAACAATGGCATGCAAAGATAAAAACCGGTATGACAATTAAAATATTATTTCATCAGGTATTTTATCCGTTGTAGCATGCATATTTATTATGTTCCTGACCGGTTTCGGATTTTCCTCGGTGTTCGTCAGAGCAAATTCACCAAGTTCGTCTAGAGAGTTCACTTCAAGGTAATGTTTCTGTTACACTCACACTGGTTGGTTGTATATATGTGGGGAGGTTATAAGATTATGTTACTGTGTGTGTGTTTTTTTCATGACAAAGTGGAATTATCATAAATTATGACTAGATATTAGAAAATAGTGTCTAAATTTTTATAGTGTTGTTAAGTATGTTCATTGTTTTATCAAGTCATTTTTATTATGGGGGCGATAAGTTATTTCAGGAGTAAAGTGTACTAATAAGAATAGATCAATTTCAAAGAACGGCAATGCAAAGTTTATGGACAGTCAAAAGTTTGTACAAGTAATAAATAAATGTGAAATACAAGCAGGGTTAACACAAGAAAATATGTAAGTAAATTGATATGTAAGAAGGTTGGCAGCAAACGGCAAATTGGAGATGGTATTAAAATAAATAATAGAGGAAATAAAATGTATGCTTTATTATTTATCATGCTTATTTTAAATGATATTAATTTACGGTGTGATGGTTGGTTCCGCAGAGCTGGAAAGGATCAGAGACATTATTTTCATTTTGTGGTCATCGACTGGTTTCGGGGTTCGCCCATCTTCAGGATGCGTTTGTCAGACAGTGTGATAACATGGAGTGTTTAAACTGAATTTGCTCTGTCTCGTCAAACGTCCTGACAAACGCATCCTGAAAATGGGCCAACGCCCGAGATGACCACAAAATGAAGCAGGCTACCACGGAAAATATCTTTGATATTAATTTACGTTTAAACTAAATTAAGAATATGTTGAGAGAAATGTGATTGCATTTGTAAAGGTATTTTTAATAGGGCGTGGTAGGAGATTTTAAATATATCATGCAAATAATCTGTACTTTAATTTTTCTTATTAGTACAGTTTACTCCTGAAATAAAAACTTATCGCCCCCCTAATAATAATGACTTGATAAAACACTGAGCATACTTAACAACATTATAAAATTTAATTATAAAGTATTCTTCGGAACATGCTATTTATTACACACTATTTGTAGATTGTTGTAGGGGATTATTGCGCTGCGATCTGAAAGATCTATTGTGCCCCCCGGAGCCTTCTTCAATGCACAGCCGGCCTCCAAGCAGTGTTCTCTAGCTACAGATAACACTGCCCATCACCGGATGGCCGTGGGTATGTGGCGGCACCATCGCCCACCCTTCGGGGTGCAACCAGCCTCTGGCTCTCCAGGTTGGGGAATCCCTCACCGCGACCAATCCTATCCTGATCCTTTTCCCTTGCAGGGTTGCCTGTAAATATCCTGGGTTACTGAACCCCTATACTTGAGGCAATGGACAGAAATCTGTAGATCTATCGGGCGTGCGATCAGTCACGCTAGCTCGTTAGAGTTGAAATACTGAACTATGGGTGCAAGCACTAGTATCCAAGCCAATTGCTTGCAATTGAGGTTGGATTCTTAGTGGCCGTGTTTTAACCAACAACTCCAATGACCGAGGTCATCAGCTGAGCGGGAGGAGACTCGCAATATAAATTTAACCCCGGCGCCAGCGCATAGCTGGAAGCGTATTTGCTGGGTGTGCTCGGTTCACCAGAGCCTGCTAGGGGGTGCCTTCCCTAGCTTCTGGGAGTGAAGTGTGACCACTATGTGGGATCGCTTTGCGCGCTGGTTGAGCGTATCTCAATCTGCCCTTAAATGTGTCAAGCGGGGGTGTGCCTAACACTTCCGCCATGGAGAGGTATTGCACTAACAGTCTCTCCATGGTGGTGACTGTTAAACGATCCCGTTGCTTGCAACGGGAGACTGGTAAACCCAAGAGGGTAGGTACGGTCCTAAAACTACCTCCTAGTACGAAGAGGAAAGGGGTATCACGGGAAGAATGTTGTACCTCTCCGGACAGTGAGTTGTAGAGGCTCCTAGGAAGAGAAAATCTAAGGGCAGCATGCTGGATTCGAACCCCGGACCTCCGCGTTGCTAGTCCAGCGCGTTACCACTGAGTTAATCCCTTCCTTCTCCCATGGCTTTCGCCAATTAACTAGGGATGGAGACCCTAGTAGTTTGTGTACTGCGTTTGCCCATGTCTGTAAAGTGTAGAGTGTATGCAGTTCAAGTGTATTGTGTATTGTTCTGCGGAAGTGCATGGAGTACTGCATACACTCTAGGTAACCCGTGGGGTCGCTACTCCCCAAGTAACAGCATGCAACAGATACCCCTTGTGGCCTTATATACTATTTTCTAATGTCAAATCACAGTTTATGATAATTCCACTTTGTCATAAAACACACATACACGTAGTAGCATAACCTTATAACGTCCTCACATATATACAACCAACAAGTGTAAGTGTAACATAAACATTACATTGAAGTGAACTCTCTACACGAACTTGGTGAATTTGCTCTGACGATGGATGAAAATCCGAAACCGGTCACGAACACAATCAATATGCATGCTACAACGTATAAAGTACCTGATGTTATCCAACATTGTGGACCCACCCATATTTTCGATAAAATATTATTGATTATGTCAGTGTACAAATAAACATCAATACTCCAATCTTGTAAGATTTCTGAGAATGGAGCAGAGCACAATTTATCTAAGGGTGTGTGTATATGAGAAAGAGAGAGAGGCATACAATGCTAAGACAAAGGTCATATCTCCTGAATATTACATCCGAGAGCATGTACAGATTTTGCTGGTACACCCTTATGCTGTAATTATTAATGCCGGCCTTCTGTTACAACTTAACTCATATATAGAAGCTGCTTGGGGTTGTGTATGAGTATTGTTAAACATCTTATTCAACATTTCAAAGGTTTAGTTATGTATGTTTGTTATGTGCATTGCATACTAAGACAGATTTCTGTTTTGATAAAATATTTTTCTCCACAAAAGTTATATAGTGATATTATTCAACTAAAGTCCACAGCTAAAATTGTGCTTTTCATCTCCAGAGAGATAAAAAAAAAATTTAATCTCTAGAGATTAAAAATGATAACATTGCTGCCAACTTTAAATTCAATAAATTGTAAGGAGAGGATAAAATTTCTAAAATATAATAATAATATTAAAGTAAAGTAGAAGTTCTAAAATTAACCATTTGTTTCAACCTTTTAATATCAATATAATGGTAAATTAAATATCAGAAAACATAACATAATTTTGTTTAACTTAAAGTATAACTTAATATTCTACAAATTTTCTAGAGGTAAACTTCCTTTTAAAGTTTAGATTCTCCCATTCATGTAAATTGAAGACAATTTTCAATCTCAATGTTCTCAACGTACGCTTCTCTTCTACCCTAAAGAGCTCCTGAAGAAGGCCACCAATGGTACCCGAAACATACAGCAACAAAGAATATTTTTTTCTTTAAAAAATCCTATGGCCATTGCTGTATAAACATCTCATTATTAAGAAATATATTTAGTATATTGATTTTAATAGGTATACCTAATGTTCTGCTAAATTTGACTGGTTCTAAATGAAACGTAAACTCTGTATTGATTTAATTAGAACAAACACATACACACATATGTACATCTATATATAACGTAAGTAAAAGAGAAGCGCCTTCCAAATAATCAAAATACGCCTACATTCCTCAGCCCTATTGTTTCCTAATCTTTCAGCTTAATATAACGTTGGTTGGTTCCCTTGTTATTGTTATTATTACTAGTTACTCCCTTCAAAGTTATTAAGCTAGAGAATTCTATAATTATATTGTTTCATAACAAACACGGTATTTGTTTGTTAGCAATCTAGTATCATTCTATTTCATTAGAATAACCAAATTAGATTGTGTATCCGTCTGCCTGATTCATTTAGCTTTGACTATTTGTTTTTAGTGGTGGACATTATTTTCAAGTGTTCCGCCTACAATCTATACCCCATATCACAGGTTTGTATTCTTCAACAATCTTTCGTGTCAACGTCTTTCTAAAATAGTTAAAGCAGGGCTCAGATTTATTGTAATCGTATATACAAAAAAAAAATCTTAAGTTTTGACCACAATAACGCTCACTACTCCATGTTGCCGACAAAGCTCAATAGCGTGTAATGGCACTTCCCACATCATTGTCACGGCCATCTGCACGGAACGGATATATGGGCCATAATTGTAACAAGCACTAAACACTCCCATCATTTTGAGCTAACCCGATATCGAAAATTTGTGACACGATCACAGTAATTTTTCTTACCAGCAAGTAATAACAAGATCTTTATAATCTGCTAATTCTAAAT
Organism: Triatoma infestans; assembly: GCA_011037195.1. NCBI lineage: Eukaryota > Metazoa > Arthropoda > Insecta > Hemiptera > Reduviidae > Triatoma > Triatoma infestans. Next base: position 34,160 of record JAAEAF010005925.1, read on the forward strand.
TACAAAATCCTAAGAGCAGAAAATAATAGGAATAATCATTAAGAGGTCTTGATTTTTAATTGAAGATATTTATGAAACTATTGAAGATATTTATAAGAAGCAACGGACTGCAAATGATCCCATGTGTGGGAGGTACGATTGTAATAAGTGTTAGGAGGTTATTGCTCTAATAAGAACCAAGCAAAGTTTGTACAGTTTCTAATTATAACCAAGATAATTTCAAAGTATTCAAAACTTTTACCCGGCTATAATATATGTCAAGTTGTGTTTGCGTTCTTGCTCATATTGTAATAATTAAATAAGGATTTGAAATGATCCAGATCGTACAGGCCTCTTTCTTCACTAATAATTAATCTTATTTTACTTGTTTATATATTATTATTTATAAAATTAAACATTTAATCAGAATTTTATTGTATTTAATTAATTCCAGAAAGTAATCATCATATTAATTGTAATTTTTAATTAACTAATTTCATTTACTCTTTAAATTTTTTTACATTAAACATGTTAAAAACTAGCGTGGAAGAGAGATTAACTTAGTGCCTCACTAAGAATACAATCACGACTCTATTATGTAATTATTCAATAATAAATGACAAATTTACTTCAAATTTGATATTTGTACTAAACATACAAATATAAAATAGAAATAAATAAAGTGATCTAGATTATAGAGAGCATTTAAGACTGGCCAAGAACCTTACACGGGTCCGCTAGAAGCATTTAAACGAGAATTCGTTTCAAATGTCGGCGATTTTCAGATTTCCAAAGATCCGCAGAACTTCCCTAAAATCAATTTTTCCGGAAAAGTATTTCAAATAAATGTTGTTTTCTTTTTTAATCTGTGTAGTGAGTGTACCTAGTTTAAAGAAAAATCGTTAAAGCAGTTTCCGCGAAAATCTCAAAAACCTAATCTAAAATAACCTCGCACTTTCGGTTAATCTATTTCTTTCAAACTTGGAACACCAACAATATACATAATGTTGTAAATATTATATAGTTGGTGGAGCCGAACTCTGTACTGAAGAGAAAATATTAACATTATAGCTTCCTTCGGTTCCTCCAATATGCGTTACGTAGATAATATTTAAATCGTAAACAAAATCGTTGGAACCCATATCTAAGACATCGCGAAAAACTGGAAATCGATTTTATACGAAACTTTCTTATCAGATATGTTTATTAAACGAGATTTCATATTTCACCTTCCTGCTACTTTTCTTTTTGAGATACTTTGTTTAAAAAACACATACACACACACAAACACACTACATATCATTCGCTAGAAAACACTTTTATCGTATTCAGGGGACCTCAAAATATACACTCAGCCATGAACAAAAATTGGGACACACATTTTTTATTAATAAATAACATTTATTACAACAATCTATTTTTAATATAATTTGTTAGCAAATAATATCTTATCGTGTTAATTTTTTATACTAACTCTTGTTTTGGATTAGTGGGAAAAAAATAATAAACAAAAAAAAAGGGAAAATTAAAAAACTATAACTTTTTAATTTTTCTCCCCTCCTAATACTTGGTATTGCCTTGTCGAGCAATTCTCTGTTTTGGCGAGGCACAGATGAAATCAGGTTTTGAATGGTCTCTTATCAAACGGCATCCCATTCTTCTTGCGGGTCAATACGAAGTTGTTACAGAGTATTTGGAACTGATCACTATCCCATATTCCATAGTTTTCTATAGGATTCATGTCCGAAGACCATGCAGGCCAATCTATTACATTTATACCGACTTCCTAAAAGAAACGTGTGACAGTTCTAGTCGTGTGTGATCTGGCGTTATCATGCATTAGCATGAAACTGTCCCCGATAAATGGAGTAAATGGTATTATTGTTCCTAAAAAATCTTCTTCAACGGTCAGCAGCGGTCATTGCGCCATTTCAACAACAATTCATATACCATAATTGATTATCTTTGAAAGGAGATTGAATGAAGCGCTCTCCCTGCCTTCTTCGCACATGAATTAGACGTCTGAATAATTCAGACCAAATCACGATTCATCTGTGAAGAGAACAGCCCTCTTGTTGTTCTACACTCCAATGGAGATGCTAATTGGCAAAAGCTAACCTGCTAACACGATGATTCCTGGTTAGCACTGACCCTGATGCTAGGTTATTAACTCTTAGCCATCACACCTGCTTCTCGCAATCGTCTTCGAACAGTTTCAAAGCTTACGGTAACTCGCCGAACTTATAACCCTAGTTTTCATAAAATGTACGATTGCTTGAAAAACCGCAGTACATGGTAGGCCTAACGTTTAGTCCCATATCGTACGTAATGCCTTTCCTGACGGCATCCTCAAAAGAAATGAACATTTTTCTGTTAATAAAGTTAAGCACATAAAGTAATTTAATGATAAAATTAAAACATAATGTGGAATTAAAGAAACAAGCCATTGCTTACGATGTCTATCCCAACCAGAAAACCACGCTAAATGAATTTCTACCGTTTTCAGTTTTCATTCTCAAGCAAGTGGGAGTTTTCCTCTTACAGTCGTAAGAGAAAGTAAAATTTCGAAATTTGAAAAAAAAATTATTGTTTAGACCAAGGAGAAATAAAGGATGAGTAAGTCGTGTGAATGCTTCACACTATTCTGTTTTACGGTGAAAATTGTTTACAAACAATATATGGTGCTGCTTCCTATATTATGTAGTTGAAATGGTAACATCAAAGCCGTAGAGGGTTTATTACTATATAGTGGAGATATGAAAAAGTGCGGGAAGTATTAAATCACTGCTTATTTCCATATAAGTTTGTAGTAGTGGCTGAAGGAGTATGAGGGGGAAGTGTAGCGTGTGGAATACATCGAGCAAAATAGAAAGAACGGAAAGAGAGAGAGTGTGTGAGAGAGAGAGAAAAGAGAAATCTTTGGTTGCGGAAGTATGGAGGCGGTGTTTTGGAAGGAGGCGGCAGTATTGCTGGGTGACAGTTTTTCATTACGATACAGCGGCGACACAGCCACCACTACCAACTCTGTGCAGGAACGAACGGATCGTCAATATTCTCATTTCCTTCTTGGGGGTTGAAGAAAAAAAATAAGAGAAGAGAGACTGGTAGGATGGTAATGTTTTGCCCCTCATTCCTTTCCTGTAGTATTTTTTAAATCACTCCTTGGGCTCTCGCTTTAAACGGTCTGTTCGTCAACTGGGGAGTCCTCCCTGTTTAGTTAGCAATGGATAACTTAAGGATAGGTTATACAGCTCAAATCCCCTCCCCTAACCAAAGCGGCTTTTTATGCAAGAAATAAAGTTCCTCGGTTTATGATTTTCTTTATTAGATAAAACCAAGCGCATCCTTGGTTATTTATGAAATAGATAACGCTTGCAGAATTAACATTAATGTACTCTCATCAGCCGTGCTTTGCCTTCATTGCCAATGGCAAGGAACAATTTGGTCGATGGGCTTAATATGTGGGCTTAAAAAAAAAAAATTATCCTGTGTAAAACACTCATACTGCTTTCTGTTACTGCTGTAATAAAATTACAATTATAAATACACATTTTCTTTATACTTCACATGTTACTTCTAACACGTAACCCTTGCAACACATAAATGTAGAAGTGGTGGAGGGACAAATTATTTCAAATGTTCCAAATAAAAATGATCTGTTTATATGTGAGAAGTTAGCTTATCAAGTTTCAAGAGGAAATCGTTGTAATAGTTTTCGAGGAAATCGCAAAAAAACTAAAAAAAAAAAATAAAAAACTTAATTCCGTACATTCGAACTTCCGGTGGTTGCAAGTTTGCCTGAAACCTTCATGTCCAGATCCGGCGATAGTATATTACACGGAATATAAAGCTTGAGCTTACAACGATTTTTCGATTTCGATAATTTGACGCGAACGAATACTTCCTCTTGCTAGAAAGTCATAAAAAACAAAAAGCTATGAAACATAAACTACTTCCTCTTATTTCAATTACTATTCGTATATTTATGATTTAAGTCTTTCCTCAAAAGTACCTCTTCAGTACAAAATAGGGGTTATAGGGGAGGGGTGGTAGGAAGGGAAATTTAGTTAAAAAATTCTAAACCAGATTTTTCATATAAATAATTAACTATAAATAATTAACCAATCATGGTGAAGAAGAGGAAGTGTCAAATGTGGGCGTATTTTAGGCCAATCAGAAATTTAGAATTATCAAGTTGTCCATGCCTACATTTGACACTGTGATTGGTTAATTTTTTTTAGCTAATTATTACCATTCATAACACCTAAATAATTTTAAGGTTCATTAAAATCTGTACTAGAATTTAAAGAAAACCGGAAGTGCAGCTTTACAGAATAGGTTTTAATTAAATTAAACATTTCCTTGAAAATGGTCATATCTGTTTTCTTTAAACACGTAATATTAACTGCACAGATACAAAGCTACACTTCTATTTATAATGTTATCCTGAAAAAAAAAAAAATTGTTCGTAACTGGGTCTGAGACGTTAAAATTTAAAGTCCTAGTATTTGTTCAATATTATTGGCGCTTTCTATTATGTAATAATTCCTCAGTTGCTATAGGTTGGTTGGCTGTTGTCCGCCTCGCCCCCCAATTTTCAGTATATTTATGTTCAATTATTAGAATAAATTTATGTGCTTTATTCTATTCATTATTTGAATAAATAAATAAAAATCTAGTGTGAAGCACTCACACAACTTTCTCTTACTCCTGTTCTCAAAATTATAATTCACAAATTTCATAGTTTGTGTACCAAATTTAATGAAATTCGTCGAAACTGAAAAAACTGTTCAGTAAAAGCGCACTTCCGGTTTACTAATTTTTAAAACTCGGAATTTTGGCCATTATTTATTTCTAATTAATTTTGTTTGGTTGATAGAATATATAATCAACTGTGATAGCACTTTAGAGAAAAACATAACCCCACCCCTCCCCTAAAAGTGCCCTTAAATGAATTTTCCCGGAGAAATGTTTCAAAAAGAAGTTGTAGCTCTTTGTATGTGTGGTTGATGTACCAAGTTTAAAGAAAATCGTCGGAGCCATTTTTGAGAAAATGCAAAAAAGTAAAAAAACCAACTAGTAAAGTGGTACTTCCGGTTGAGGAATTTTGACAGATAACGTACTGTCAGATCCCATGGTGATACCTAAACGGAATATCAAGTTTCAACTTTCTACGGTTTTTCGTTTTTGAGCTATGCTGTTCACATACATACATACACACACACACACACACCATACACACACACACACACACTCACACACACCACACACAGACCATTTGCTAAAAAACCACTTTTTGGACTCCAGGGGACCTCAAAACGGATATTTCCGGTGAAAACTCGATATCGAAAATTTGACACGATTACAATAGTTCCTCTTACTAGGAGTAAGAGAAAGTAAAAAAATTCTGATGTAAAATAGTCACATGACTTTCTCTTACTGTATTACATTTCCTTTTTTAATGTTGTTGCGACAAACTAGATTTTTATTCAATTTTCTCTTCAAGATTCCCTGTCTTTAATGTTTTATGGACTGCGCCACCTACTAAAATTAAGGACACAACAATAAATAGCTAAAAACTTCAGATCTAAGAAAAGTTTTATTGCATATTATGAATTCCTTGAAAAAATTCTTGTGGGTGTTTAACATCTATTTTATTTAGTTCTATTATTATAAACGGCCAAATACAAAATGGCGGACTTACAGTTCCGCCCAGTAGTATTTTGCTTTCTTTTTCGACAATGGAATGAAAATTCTGAGTTTTTTTCTTTATAGCTCACATTAAATTATATAAACAGTAAATAATACGTTAAAATAACTTGATTTTTTGCAATTTTTTTTAAATTTTATTCTTGCGCAATTTGATAATTTATAAAATACCAATTTGATAATTTTAAAATACAAACGGAAAATTAGTAAAAAATTCTAAACTATATTTTTCATAGAAATAATTAGCTATAAACAATTAACCAATCACAGTGAAGAGAGAGATTTCACAGATATGTTGGCGCAATTAGAAATTTAGAATTATCATGTTGACCACGCCCACATTTGACACTGTGATTGGTTAATTTTTTGTAGCTAATTATTACCATAGGAGATCTAGTTTAGATTTGTTGTTACTGATTTTCCCTTAGTAGGTATTTTATAATAATGAAATAAAATATTTTTATTAAAAAAATGCAAAATGTTAAGCTATTTCTTACATATCATTTACTGTTTTATAAAATTAATATGAGCTATAATAAAGAAAAAACTCAGAATTTTCATTCCATTGTCGAAAAAGAAGGCAAGAGAAAATTAGTCTGAAATACAAGATACAGTATATCTCCGTCATATGGTATTCAGCTGTTTATACTAGTGGGAGAAAACAAAATTGATGTTAAACACCCACAAAAAATTCTCAAAGGAATTCATAATTTTCAGTTAAAAACCTTTTCTTAGACCTGAATTTTTTTAGCTATTCATTAAATTGTCCTTAATTTTATTTAGGTGGCGATGTCCAACAACTATTGAAAAGAGTATCTACAATAAAGATGGAAATGTACGCATGAACTAATTCAATCAAAATGTAGTTTCTCGCAACGACATAAAAAAAGGAATCGAACTAATTATTAGTGCAATTAAATAAATAAATTATAATAAGAAGAAACGTAATATATTAGAGTTCGAAAATCTAAAGATATAGAAAATGGAAATGTAGATTTAAATTATAAAATAAAAATTAAATTGGATGGACTTAAATCTACTTTAAGTAAACATAAAATTAATTAGCGAATCTAAACTTAATAAAATGACTTTTTAAAGGAAATACCACTCCCCCTCCCACTCAAAACTTCTTTAAATGAACTGTCTTGGAAACAGTTACAAACAAAAGTGATAGGTCTCTCTCTGTGTTCATTGTTGCTGCAACAAATATAAAGAAATCCCTCACCTTGAATTGCCTGAAATATTCTCGTATAAAATTATTGACCAACCTATTTCAAGCAAACTAAACTGTTCAAGCAACCTATTTCAACCAGTTATTCTAAACTGTCGCGGGTAAAAAAGCAGTTAACGTATCATATTGGCTATCCCCCCCCCCCTTTTTTTTTGTACCCAGCTGGATGGACAAGTGCTTTTGTTGTTTCAAATATTCCTAATATTTTTCCTTTATTGTTGGTGTATCTTGTAGAAACTCCAGCGAGTTAAAAAGTAGATCCGGTACTTTGTCGTGTTTCTCTAGTTAACGTAAATATATTTTAAGAGTCTTAGGACCGGGATCATACGCTAAATATAGGATATTTTAAACCAGATGAATTTGGCATTTATTACTTGCCACTCTGAGCGATGTACAGTGTGTGTGTGTGTGTGTGAGAGAGAGAGAGAGAGAGATTAAGAGAGAGAAAATAAGCCTGAACAGTTTAAGTTGGCAGTGAATTAAGTAGGTGCAGAGTTGTTAATTTTTTTTTTTTGTACTTCTACTTCCTACTTCTTTATCATGGTTTGTGAATATTCATGGTATGTTGGATATAAAACTTAGTAGTTGAGAGGATTATATAGTATAGATGTGAATAGGGTGAGAAGTGTTAAAGAGGAACCAAGAAGACTTTGCAAGCTGTGGGAGAGAGAAAGCTCGTCTTCATTAGGGCTTACTCTCTGGGTAATTAAGATTGTCTATCTCCTGGGACCATTCCCCCACCACCACTTCTCCTCATTTCTTACTTACTCACTCCTCTCTTCTTTGCTCCTATATATATATATATATATCACCTACTCTGTTAGTGTTAATCAATCTTGAACCAGCTATGCATATCTTATACTCTCTTCTAACCGTCTAACTTTGTACTTTAAACAACCCTCATTCATTACTCAGTAAAGAAGTATCGTAACACTTCACACAATTCACACCGTTCACCATTCACACATATCACAAACTCCCTCTTTCTTGCCCTGCCACTATAACCTTCACCTACTTTTTTTTCTCCAGTTATTCGTGATTTTCACGGAATCTATTCCAATGATTTCCTGTAAAAATTCATATCCACTGAAATGACTCTGTAACTTTTATTTGATATATATTTTTCTGAAAATTGATTTTTTGGAAGAGGGAGAATTGTGAGAGAAGTTGCAACCTTAAGCTACCCTCTGATGAAGTGCCACAACAGTATACTTTATGATTCTACCATCCGTATAATATTAAGCCACAATAAAAGCACAGCTGGAATTCCAAATTTGAACCGGAAGTGCAACTATATGGAATACAGGTTCTGGAACTTTTTGGAATCTTCTTGGAAATATCTCCAACTTTTATTTGAACGATTTTTCTTTCTGGAAAAATTTTGTAAGGTTTTGGGAAGTTCTTATGTGAAGTTAATCACCCTCCCCTACTATTATATTATTTTTTCTGATCCCTAGTAAGAAGAAGTAGGTATGTAGTCGTGCCAAAGAGGAAGTAGGTATGTAGTCGTGCCAAAGAGGAAGTAGGTATGTAGTTGTGCCAAAGAGGAAGTAGGTATGTAGTCGTGCCAAAGAGGAAGTAGGTATGTAGTTGTGCCAAATTTTCGAAATTGAATTTTTACCGGAAATATATGCTTTGAGGTCCCCTGAATACAAAAAAAATATTTTTAGCGAATATTCTATACGTATGCATTATAAAAGAAAAGTCGTAGGAATCTTAAACTTAATATTCCGTTTAGATACTATCATCGCATCGGAGACATGAAAATTTTGGACAAAATCCATTAACCGGAAGTGCGACTCTACTTTAGTAAAATATTTTTTCAGTATTTCGTGATTTTCTTGAAAACGGCTCAAACGATTTTCTGTATGCTTCGTATACCATCTATACATACAAAAATACCTAACACTTTTATTTGGGAAAAAATTGATTTCACAGAGGTATTGGAGAGGGGATCTGTTTGATAGGTGAAATTTAAATTTGAGGAAGCTTTGTTGGCTTTCATATAGAGCGCTCCACATTAGGCTGATCAGATATACAAGTAAAACAATCACCGCCCTTTATATGGTCAACTAGCGAATCATTGAACGTTGCAATTTTAAAGAAAATTTCTTGATTAAATTGTATTAATTAGAGTAAGAGAAAGTCGTGTGTGTAAGAGAAAGTTCTCTCGAGGTTCAAAGTTTTTCAATAAAAATAAGTGTATAGAAGCTAGTGAGTTTTGGTGTATTGATGAATCATCAGAACTTACCTATTTCCCGACACAATCTCCTAATACATTTTATTCATTTATCCGAACAATTTATTAGCTTATATTTATGTCGGCAATAAACAATTATTTGTATCGAAGTGTGTTGTGAAATTCTCTTCGCTATTGTGAAATTTACCTCACGTAACGGCGTAATGTCTCTTTGAGAGGACCAAACAAAAAGAAATATGGTCGTGCGAGGTCCTAGGGCTGTAGGGCGGGTATGATAGAACTTCCCAAGACATAGATTATTACAATACTTACAATTGTTGATTGTATCGTATAATGATAGTCTGAAGGAGATTATATTTGGGGTTTCTCATAATGAGGCCCAAATGTGCATTTCTTGTTATTTTATGTATTTTCAGCAGTTCCCGAGGCAAATTATTTCTTGGCAAAATCTTGTTCATATCGGCTGCCTTTAATATCCATGATTCTTCACCCGTTAAACAAAATAGGCATTATTGAACATTTTACGAAATTCCATCAAAGGGAAAACATAAATCTTTGAAGCATAGAATGTTTTTCATATTTCTGAAAGCGCGCTGTGCAATTTCTATTCGGACTCTTTAACTCTACATTCATTTTTCTAGTCTCCGTAAACCACTGGCCTAGATATGCTCGATCGGCTGTCCTTTTACTTCAAGCTGAAAAGTTAAGGGTTTTTTTTTTTTTTGGAAATGGACATGGACTTTTTGCTCAGTTCATTTTTAGGTATATGTGCTTCATATGACCTAAAACTATACCTGAAGCTCAGCAGGAGAATGTGCAAGGAAAACAATATCGTCAGTATATCTAAGTATATTCCTTTTCATGTATACCAATAACATTTACATGTATTCCATTGTCCAATGCCTCTTTAAAAATTGTCCACAATAATGAAACTACAAATATTGCCTTATCAGGCGAACATCTTTTTCTTCCATACCGATGTCATTAAGATGTGGTTTAATAAGTCACGCTTAACATTATTAAACCCTTTTAGAGCTTCATGACGCTTTTCTATTTGAATTGCCCTCATTATATTCTGAGGTTTTAGTAAGTACGAAGGAATGTGAATTTTTTAACCCCAGATTTTTACTTTCTCTATTAACTTTTCTTATTGCTGATCAGAGGAAGTATCGCGATTATGCCTTTTAGCTTAACGCAAATGATTACTTCATTATACTGATTAAAACTATTATTCAAGGCGAAATAATAAACGTTAAATCATCATTTACAGTGTTAAAAACAGCATACATATGTACAGCGTATGTTTGTTTGTGTGTTAAAACGGATGGTTGTAGAATTGTTTAGGAAACAGTTACTTACAACTGTACCAAGGGGGTGTAGGAAGATTTTACCGGAGGGAGGTTGAAAACAGAAATCATTTATGTAGAAGGGTATGGCAAGGAAATGAAGGTACTACTGGTGAAGTGAGTGTATTGTATAGCCTCCTGGAGAAATGGGGGAACACTTTATACGATGATAAGGGAAAGGGAGCCGAAAAGATATGTAATATCGGATATCGGGGTTGTGTTTACAGATTGCTCGTTCTAGCCTGAGGGCGGCACTGCTTGCTTGCTTACTGGCTGCCAATAGTGGAGGTGTACTTCATGGAAAACAAAGAGCATCCTATCTGTTGTTTATAACTGGAGTTAAATTAGTTTGGAAAAGAGGGATCCTGGTGTTTTTTCTTTTTAGGTAGTTCCCGGAGGACGCATTGTCCCATTTTATTACACTGCCTCATGTTTACCACTCATATACAATTTTTTTTTTCCCCATGAAGTTATGTTGTACTTACAAGCACAACATAAAGGGCGCTTTTTCTATTCTATGGTAGAGGAGGAGACCAGAAATATTTTATGTTGGAAAATTTCGTTTTTCTTGTTTATAAGAATGGAAATTTATATTTCACTGCACCAGCTACATTATACTTTCTCTTTAGAGATCTTTGCATCTTCTAAACTTATGTAAAAAAATCTTGTGTGAAACACTCACACGACTTTCTCTTACTGCTGTAAATACACAATGAATGTCCACGTAGCGGTCAAATTATATATCCGAACTGTATATACTGAAGTGGTACTTTAGAGGAAATCTAAGGCTACTGCTTTCCCACAACTCCACAACAAATCAATTTTCCTGAGAAAATGTTTCTAAAAATTGACAGGAATTTATGTTTCTAGATAGTATACAAAGTTTAAAGATAATAGTTGGAGCCTTTTTCAAGAAAATAGCGAAAAATTAAAAAGAAAAAAAATTCAGTAATGTCGCATTACTACAAATTGATTTTGTCCGAAACCTTCATGTCAGATGCTGTGATAGTAAGTACCTAAAGGAAATACCAAATTTGAGATTCCTGCGAATTTTCGATTTTGTGATATTTTGTACACACACGCGCATACATACATGCACATCATTCGCTATATACACTTTTTTTCGTACTTAGGAGATCTCAAAACATGTATTTCCGGTGACAACTCAATTTCCAATTTTTGGCAGGATCATAATCCTTCCTCTTGCCAGGAGTGAGAGAAAGTAAAAATTAAGTAGGTTTAATAATTCTTGAAGAACGAAAGCATATTATGGTCTATCAACCGTTAGAACATATAGAAACGAAGGAAGTTACAACCAAAATTGCCATGAACTTCAAGGATATAGGTACTTGACGAATTAGGTCTATACAGTGGCAGTTGTTGGGGGGACATTTGCTCTAAGAGATTTGTGAATCTTCGGTCTGGATATGTGGAGATAATTGGTGAAAGATTATATCCAAAGATTGGCTAAAATCCATTCACAATTAGAGAGTTGCTATTCATATACTTAACACGTTGACTGCGGATGTCTTCTTGTCTTCTTTACTGGTGTGTGTATCGACAGCGTGTCGACTTGGTTGTATTTACTTTAAACTTATCCCTACTCTTCCAGCACAGCTCAAGCCAGTTGATCTCTCTTGCCCGCATTGTGGAAAGATTAAAAAAGTGTTTTTTTCCTCCAGCCTGGAATTCCAGTTTTTAGGTCATTTTTTTTCGTGCTTGTACTTATAACATTATTATACATGTATTATTAGTATATTTGCACTAAATTTGAAATCTTATTTCTTTAGTGAGCTCAATCTGAGTATTGAAAAACTATTAATTTTTACTTTTTATTTATTTATTTATTTTTTTTTTAGAAAATAAAACTGCATATTGTAATTTTATTGTAGAATAAAAGTGTTATTTTGAAATTTTGGTATTCTTTATGAATTATTTTTAAGTTTTTCACCATTCATCACAATTGTTACCAATTTTATTTGCTTTCTAAAAAAAAAAAGAGATGCGACACAATGTCGACAGCACGCAACGCGAAGAGATCTTCTTCTGCGTTGCGGGAGTTGACAGTGTGTCGACCCCTGGTTAATCGCAGAACGGATGTAAGAATAGGTAAAATACGTCATAATACAATCGAATTAGTGCAAAAGGAAACGATTGAACAAGTAAATCGATTCAGCACAGAGTATCGGTACAGGCCGAATGGGTTCGCAGTCAACGTATTAATTACACCGTATTTCTTAATCATGTGGGAAGTAAATTTCAGATGGTTTTACCTGCTCAGTAATCAAAAATCATATCAGGGAAGGGCTATTACTCTAAAAATAAGAATGCAACTTTAAAAAAATTGAATGTAAGACATCAAAGTTTCATTTAAGTTGGTTGAAAATGCATATTGAATATTAAAGTTCTATTCCTTTATATTAATTGAATCAGTTAGGAGTAGTGAATAAAAACTGTTTTTTTCGAGAAAAGGGTTCCTTTCCTCGGTGTGGAAAAAATTATTAAAATTGTAATTTGATATAACCTTTTGGTAAATAATATAAATAATAAAATACAAACAAACATCTTCTTAATATGTTTTATTTGAGCAAAAGCTCACAATCTCATTTTCTATGCCTTCGGGAAATAACGTTTTGATAAGAGATAAAAAGTAAGAAACCTGATTGAATTCGGGACATTCGGGGCGATTGTTTATTATTTCCGGGACAACTCATACACCAGTATTTAAAGCGACACAGAGAACGTCAATTCGGGAAGGTTGTCAGCTTATCCAAAATTGCAAACTTCTAACAGTCTGCTATCGTTGAATGATTAATAGAGGTTCTGAAGCAGTTGTCAGATTTCAAACAGGGTTGCCAACATAAAATGCTGAAAATGTCGTAGTTCTTATATAGTTAGTTATTTTTTTATTTACGTTCTTTATCTCTTAATTTATTACTTGTGTAATTAAGGGATAAGTAATTAAGTGTGTATGTTTATGAGTGTTTCTTTCGAGTTAGCAGTTTTGCCATTCGGAATCTTGCAGTCTAATATTATTTGGCTGAACGTGAAGGGTGGAAGTAAATTGACCTTAGTTACAGATCTCTAAAGTTTTTGAAATATTTTCGCCGATATTTTTGTTTTCTCTGGTCATACTTTAGGTTTCACTTAACATTCCTGTTTTAGTACAATGTACGGTTCTAATTTAAGTATTTTTTTTTGCCTAAAAGTAAAATTTAGAGTTAAAAAATGAGTGTGGTGTAAAATAAATTGAACAGCAACTTTGGCTATCTAGTGGTGAACAAATCTTTAATCAAATCGGTTGGGTTCACTTTAATCAAGTATGGACAAAGAGGACCTTGGCTATGGGAAGGGAAGTAGTAACTAGAACAAAGTAACTGAAATTAGTGAGAATAGTTTTAGTTTGGTCGGTTTTAGAGTGTGATAGTGAAATAGATAGAGTAAAGAGAGTGAGTGAGAGAGATTTAGTAGGTGGTTGGGGGGGGTAGTGATAAAACTATCGACCGCCGTATGTGCGCACAAATTGTATATGTGTCCCAGGTAAATCTTGTATATATGTTTTAGGTGTGTTAGAATACTGAGGTGTGTGTGTGTGTGTGTGTATTGGTGAATGAGAACCAAGTGTTTGTAAGAGTGTGAGTTGGCGGCAATCAGCGGGCTAGTAATTGGTGTTATCTGTCCAACCGGGGGCAGGGGTGTTTGTATCCGCCATTCTGCACTATATATATAAGCGTCTCTACAACGTATACACACAGTTATGCACCATGTTAGAGCGCTTTTAATCAGGCAAGCGGCAAGTGTGTGTATACGTGTGTTTGTGTGTGAGCGCGTGCGGTGGGTCAAACGTTTGGCAGTATAAGGAGGGCGCGCGGGTGTCGGACGGGATGGTCAGTGGCTGGGGGTCAATCAAAGGCCGCAAACCTGCTCTGGCAAATAAACTGAACAGCAGAGAGCTCCACCCCACCGACGCTGCCACAGCTTTATACATATACATATAGAGTGGCACAGCCTTTTTCATCGTCGCTAACAAACGGTACGCGCTTGCTAGTTAGGTAGCGGCGGTAGCACACTGGCATAGTGGAGTTAACCCCCTGTCAACTTCATATCCCTCCAGTCGTCCAGGTTATCTATGCACGTATATACATACTACGTACATACATACATACACACATACACGCACACTTATACAGAAGAATGGTAGTGCTATACCGCGCTTTATAATTGCCTGGACAAACCGCTGTCACCCCAATCACTACATTTCAAATTTGTTACTCCTTCTCCCATTTTAGGAGGCCAATTTTGTTTGTTTAGGTGACTTTTAAATGATGCTTATTTATATCATCAAAATGACATATTCTCTTTATTTATTTATACAAATTCACTTTTTTTTAAAGTTATATTTATTAAACAAAAAACACAGAAGAAAGAAATAGATAAAAACACATGACTTTCTCTTCTTACCGATTCTTCTTATTTATTCTCACAGTTCTGATGGAACAAATTTTCTTAAAAGTCGGAATTTTTACTGATAGTATAGTTCTGTTCACTCCCAATAGGTGCGCGAATGTAAGTGTTCAGAGTAGCACGTTAGAAGGAAGTCTATCATCTTATTTTCCCTCAAAATATTCCTAGACAATCTTTTCCGGAAATTTGCTTCGAACGTTTTTTGGAAAACGGAAACTACGCATCTGTGTGTGTGAGAGAAAGAGAGAGAGAGAGAGACAAAAATGTGCAGAAATCGGCTACAAAGTTACGAAAACACAGGTTTCTCAAAATTGAAATATTTTAAACTTCTTTAGTAGAAGTAATAGAACTCCAAACAGTTGCAGAAATAGAAGTTTCAGATGGAAACCTAATATCATTGCCTCAAAAATTTCCAAAAAAATAAATTTTCCTGAATAAATGAAGAGCAAAATCGTTGGAGTAGTTTTTGGAAAAAAATCCCGAGTTTGGCTGAAATATCTAGTCAAGTTTGGAGGAACAAATCTTTGGGATTTCTTCTCAGTATTGGTTTGATTCTTAAAAACAAAGAAATAATCTGAGACCAATTAATCACTTTTGGAAGCGACCGACCACTTATCATATCCTCAATTTACAAAAAAAACATTTCCGCCAGTTCATCCATTACTTTCCTCAGACCTTCCTTTCCGTGTTCTACCTCTAGAAACATTACTTGATCGTTTTTACTTTCTCTAAACTGCTGTTAGAGAAAGTATTGTAATCATATCAAATTTTCGACATCGAATTTTCACCGGCAAATACACGTTTTGAGGTCCCCTGAGTCCAAAAAAGTGGTTTTTAGAAAATTATCTGTATGTGTGAGAGTGTGTATGTGAACAGCATAGCTCAAAAACGAAAAATCGCAGTAAGTTCAACAAACTTGACATTATGTTAAAATATCCTCGGATTGTTCATCGGGACACTAAGTTATCTGTCAAATTTACTCAACCGGAACTACAACTATACTGGAAGGTACTTTTTAGTATTTTTTTATTTTTTTTATTTTTAGCATTTTTTTATTTGTAACATTTTTCTGGGAAAATTCATTAGAAGTAGGTTTCAGGGGAAAGGTGAAATTATGTTTTCCTCTAGAGTGCTATAAAGATCATTCGCACATAACATTTTTTCCACGCTAAGCAGACCACGCTAAGATTGAAAACCCAACTTGGTAAATTTGACACGACCGCAGAAAGGGAAATAAAAAAAGAGATCATTGTAGCCGGAAGTAACTGGGATATATTTCCAGCAGCAATGTATGTAAATGAAAATATTCTGGAAACAATCTAGTTTAAAATAATCAATATGAAACTTGACAAAGATAAATACAAAATAAGACAAGGCGGTATTATAATTATTAAAGTCGGTCGGTTGGAATTACAGTAAGCGAGAGCGCGGTAACAGTATACAGTTTCTAGAAACAAACTGTTACAAGTTTAATTATTGTCGCCGTATCTCTAAAACTATTCTCATTCGCCCACCCTCTTTCTCCCATTGTTACCCCCTCTATTTCTCCCTCTCTCTCTCACTTTCTCTCTTGAATTGTTAGAAGGAATATCAGCAGCAATGGTAGTGGAGAGTGACTTGATATTAGATGTTAACCTTAAAGAGAGGTGAGACGTCTCTAAGACAAGAGAGAGTCGGAGTGAGGAAGGAGCAAGTTGAAGAAACTTCCAAGTTATACTTCTCCTCTATTTCAGTCATTGCCAGAGTTAATTAATAATCAGCTACTTCTGGTTTGAGAAGTAAAAGTGAAAAAATATAAAAAAAGGTCCTGTAGCCTCTACAAATTTATCACTAACAATATTAAAATTAAAATAAATAAAAAATCAGATAAATTCCTTTCATTGGGATTAGTTATCGTAAGAGCCAAATTTTTTTTATTAACTAAAGCTTTTTTTTACTGAATTCTTCATTTTTACTTTCCCCTACTTCTGGTATGAGGAAGTGGTGCGGTCGCAGCAGAATTTTCGAAATTGAATTTTCACCGGAAATACATGTTCTGGAGCTTCTGTGTTGAACGGAAATAATGTTTTAGCAACTGCTTTATCTGTGTGTGTGTGAACAAAATATCTTAAAAATGAAATTCACAAGAAACTCAAATTTGGTGTTCCCTTTATGTACTCCGCCATCGCTACCACTTCTAAAACGAAAGTTTCGCGCAATAACCCATTAATCGGAGGAGCTATTTCACTGATTGTTATTACTTTCTCTTACTCCTAGTAAAAAGGAAATATTGTAATCGTGTCAAATTTTCGATATCGAGTTTTCACCGGAAATATCCTTTTTGAGGTCCCCTGAGTTCAAAAAAGTGGTTTTTAGCAAATAGTCTAATGGTCTGTATGTGTGTGTGTGTGTTTGTGTGGGTGTGTGTGTGTACGTATGTGAACAGCATAGCTCAAAAAGAAAAATCGTAGAAAGTTAAAACTTGACACTCCGTTTAGGTATCACCATGGGATCTGAGTAAGTTATCTGTCAAAATTCCACAACCGGAAGTACCACTTTACAAGTTGCTTTTTTTTTTTACTATTTTGCGATTTTTTTAAAAATAGCTCCGACGATTTTCTTCAAATTTGGTACATCAACTACACATACAAAGAGCTACAACTTTTATTTGAAATGTTTCTCTAGGAAAATTCATTTAAGGGCACTTTTGGGGGAAGAGTGGGGTTAGGTTTTTATCTAAAGTGCTATTTCAGTTTATTCTCTCATCTAAATAATGTTAATTAGAATTAAATATATTGCTGAAATTCCAAGTTTGAAATAAATCGCATAACCGGAAGTGCGTTTACTTTACCACTTTACTAAATGGTTTTTTTCACTTTTTCGCGATTTTCTCAAAACTAGCTCGGATGATTTTCTTGAAACTTCTTATATAAACTACGCATACAAAGATCTACAACTTTTACTTAAAACATTTCTCTAGGAACATTCATTTAAGGGCACTTTTTAGGGAAGGGGTGGGGTTATGTTTTTTGTTAAAGTGCTATCATAGTTGATTTTACAATTCTATCATCCAAACAAAATTAATTAGAAATAAATAGATGGCCAAAGTCCAAGTTTCAAGAAAATTAGTAAACTGGAAGTGCGTTTACTGAACAGTTTTGACGAATTTCATTAAATTTGGTACACTAACTATAACATTTGTCAATTTTGAGAACTGGAGTAAGAGAAAGTTGTGTGTGTGTTTCACACCAGATTTTTTTTAGTTTTTCGCATTTAAACTTCTTCACACATAAATACCTATCACTTTTATTTTTGAAACATTTTCCTGGAAAAATTGATTTGTTGGGGTGTTCTGGGGGAACGGTAGCTTCCTTTAAAGCTGTTCTGGGGGAACAGTAGCAGGGATTCTCAATCTTTTTTCTACATCGATTCCTTGATAAATTTTTTTTTTTTTTTTTAATCGACACGTAAGTTTTGTATAGATATTGTATTGCACAAATATTTCCACGAATCAAGTTGCCTTGGTTAAGGACAATCCAGTATTATTACATTATATGTATCTTTTTTTGTTGCGGTTGGTACCACAGACTGGAAAGCATCAGAGATATTTTCCGTGATAGCCTCCTTCTTGAAAATATATCTTTTTTTTATTAAACAATATTATAACTTTGTTTGACTTATATTATAATATTATGATTATATAATAATTATTTTAATGTAACATAGATATTAATCATATTGATAATAATAATTTTATTTTATGAAATTATTTTCGCATAATTGCGCAAAAGACGATCGTTCAAGGATTTAGTTTTAGTTGTGTTTATTGCTTCAATGCATAATTGCAAAACAGAATCAAGATTTCCTTATAAATTTTTAACCTGAAACGAGATGATATATCGGCTGCAAAACGATAGGTATAACCTATAAAGCACGGCTTACACTGCCTTATCTAATAATTAAATAATATGTATTATTTGGTTGAAAAATTAAATAAAATTGGAAAAAAACAGAAATTTTTTTCATCCGACTATAGCAGACCACCTGAATTCAATCAATCCTTTCCAAAATTTCATCGACACCCGAAGGGGTCCTTCATGAAACCCGTTGGGAATTCCTGCTCTAAAATATCACTTCAGTATAATATATGGTTTTACGATTTGCATAATCGTACACATAATACGCATTAGAAGCATAGATAGAATTCCAAATTGAAGAAAATCGGTTAACCGGGAGTGCCCTTTAACAGAAGAGGAATTTTTGAGTCTTTTGAATTTTCTCGAAAAAGGTTACACCGATTTTCATTAAACATTTGCACAAGTCTTCTTGGTTATAACTTATAACATTTTAAAGAAATGTTTTCAATTAAATTGTATCAATTTGAATTAGATAAAGTCGTGTGAGTGTTTCACATCAAGATTTTATTGTTGTTGTTGTAGTTGTAATAATTTAAAGTTATCTTATTTTACTTGATTTAATGCTATTTGATAATAAATTTGCAATGTGTTTATTGTTAGAAACATGTTCGGAATAATACTTCATAAGGGCTATAAATTCTTGTTAGGTTATGGCATTAGCTCTATAGAAAGCAAGGTTTTGGCTAGATTGGAAAGTTAGAACTTGTATTAGTCTTATGAAGGGGTTATATTGCACTATAACACAATATATATATGTATATATATGATTTAGGTATGCCACTATTGGGGATGGGCAGAGGATGGTGGCAAGTGATACTATATACAAAGTTAGCCTCTTGTGATAAACTAAGGAGGTAACAATTAGTGAGGGAAGGAACGTCTGTACAGAGAGGCATAATATAGAACACAATTAGACCTCTAGTAACAGTAACAACAACAACAATGGCACAGCACGTAGACAACGAGAGCGAGAGAGAGCTATAATACCATTTCTAAGATACAGAGGTGTCTGTCTATATATATATGTATTGGTGTGCGTGTTTGTGTGTGAGGCATTTTGTGTGCGAGCGTGTGTATATGTGTTTGGGTTTTGTCCTCACTTCGCCCCCAAAACACCACTTGCCACTGTTTAGATTTGGATTTATAGTTTAATATTGCAAAGAGAGAGCTCGGGGGTGGGTAGGGGCAGCAGTACTAGTAGGTAGTTAGAGACTGTTCTCTCTCCCACGCTGTGCTCTCTAGCCGTAGTTAGGGTGAGGTGGTATTCATGGAACGCAAAGGCTCTCCTTTCACCCTAGTACACGGTCCTTCCTAGTAACATCCCTCAACTATGCTCACTGTGTTTCTTCTGCAAAGCCAAGGCCAGGCGTTCTACCAAGCAAGCAGCTGCCTCCAAAGCTCTGTGAAACTACTTTCCACGCTCACATGGAAACTACTTCATTCTGACCGAATACTACCCATTTAATCAGCCCAGTCTTTATCGCAAATGAACATTGTGTAATTATAAGATAACAATTTCATTTTTACCTTCTCTTGCTCCTGGTAAGAGGAAGTGTTGCAATCATGTAAAATGTTTCGATACCGGAAATACACGTTTTCAGGTCCCTTGAGTACGAACTAGTCTGGTGGAAACATTCATACCACTTTCTTTTACTCTAATTAATACTGTTTAATTATATAATTTTCTTTAAGATTGTAACGTAATAATGTTTAGTTGAGCTGACCATAAAAATGATGTTGATGATTTTACTTGTATACCTGAGCGGCCAAGAGAGCTGCTGACAAACCCCCAATACCTCTATAAAATCAATTATTCCAAAAACATGGTTCTTGTAAAAGTGATATGTTTCTATCTATGCAGCAAGTATTTCAAATTTTAAAGAAAATCATTTTAACCGTTTTCGAGAACTCGAAAAGAACTTGAGAACTCACAAACCTATTCGGTAAAATCACACTTCCGGTTAACCGATTTTCTTCAAATTTAAGTATTCTATCAATGCTTCTAATGTGCATCAATATTATGTGGGTAGTAAAACCATATTTATACTCAAATGATACTTTAGAGAAAAGCATAACGCTGCTGTTCCCCCTAAACCCCCAAAAAATCAATTTTCCCGAGAAAATGTTTCAAATAAAAGTAATAGGTAGATAAATGAAATAAATAGATTTATATGTGTAGGTAGTAAATGCAGTATTTCGATTGATGGATTTTGCCCGAAATCTTCATGTCTGATGGCGGTTGGTACGAACCTAAACGGAATGTCTAAGCTTCCTTTGACTTTTCGTTTTTGAAATATTCTGTTAATACCCACACGTACAAACGCATATACACATGGGCATTCGCTAAAACATTTTTTTCGTTCCCAGGAGTCACGAAAACGTATATTTCCGGTGTAAACTTAATTTCGAAAATCTGACACGCTAGCAGTACTTCCTCTTACTAGAAGTGAATGTAAAAATTGCAGCTAGTTTAAACTTGACAGGTGTGAGAACCATATGGGATGCAGCAGGAAGTTATCTGTCAAAATTTCTCAACCGGAAGTATAGATCAGCAACTTAGTTGTAAAACCTATGAGCGGACTTAAATAACGTCTAGAAAGCTACTGGAAACAACAAAGCTTTGAAATGGGCGGAGCTTAACAGCCGTTTACGTGTCAGATTTAAATTGTCGAGCTATACCACTTTACTGGATGATTTTTCACTTTCTGCGATTTTCTTGAAAACGTCACCAATGATTCTTTAACTTAGCATAAAACTACACATATTAAGAGCTACAACTTTTCTTTGAACCATTTTTTTTGGGAAAAAACAAACATGATGGTACAAATATTTAATAATAATAATAATAATAATACTGTCTTGGCCCTGGGTTCAAGGAATTGCTGCTCTTAGGCTTTTCTCTTTCCAGGAGTCTCCTACACGGTTCATGAGAAAGAATACGGTTCAGGAGATCTGGAAAGACTCCGGGCGCCAGTAACCATAGATGTTGAAGTGCCTAAAAAAAAGGAAAAGGCCTACCTCTTGTTCCCACTGTAAATCGGCCATGAGCTTGTCTACAATCTGGCTTTTATAAGTAGTGTATTGGAACCATATTATAGGATCAAAACTGCCGGTTACACTTCGATAGGGCTATATATCATGATTGGATTAGATTAGATTAGATTGCGGAGGGCCAAGCCTCATTCCACTACGACCTTCATTGAGAGGTCTATTGTGGATCCCCTGGGTTTATAGCACATCCTTTAGCTTTGGTCTCTTAATCAGACCTAGCAAAGCTGGAAGTGGTTCCGTTATAAAGCTCGTGGCTTCGGAATTACTAGTCCCCAGTTGAAATCCATCATGATAGGTCAATAATATCTGATAGGGCTATACACCATGATAGGCTAGACATCTTATAAAAGGACAAACTGAGGAAAGAAAGCTTACGTAGACGATATCGTTGTTCCTAGCAACCTTGCAAGCACAATGGCATTATCACTGTACAAATAAGGGAATACGCTGAATTTACTGAGGAAGAGGAAAAAAACAGTGGTACTGCCTTTTATACTTTTTCAGGATCCGCTAGAACGGAGCGGTGAAGGCTACTTGGTCAGATAGTCGTGGAGCACTTCTATGATATCTGAAATAATTTGCTAATTTTAGTTTTTGAAATAAATCAGAAAATGCAAAATTAATGTAAGGATTTTAAAAAGTAATAATAATTAATGTTAGAGCTAAAAGAGAATGTTTATATTTCGTTATATATACATATATATACGTATATCTCGACATATTTATATATATATATAGATAGGAAGTAGAAAGAGGATGTCTGGGAAAGCGGGTGCTGGCAGACTCTCAGATTCTTGTTCTCCTTATCGATCTAAACATGGTAGTAGCAGTGTTGAGAAGGGAGTACACTTCCACCACATCCCATCGCAGCATCCCGACAACCCTTTCGCAAATAACTTACCCATACTTAATATAATTAATAATCTACCATATAAAATATTCAACAATTTCAAAATTAATTTTTACTTTCTCTTAAAGAATGAGGAAGTATTGCAATAATGTTAAATTATCATAAATTTCATTTTCACCGGAAGTACATATTGTGAGTTTTACTATGTGTTGCGAACAAATTTTTTTTTTTTTTTGAGATCGTTTGGTATGTATTGTATGCGGGTGTTTGAGCAAAATATTTTAAGAATGAAATATCACAGGTAGTCAAACCGGAAATCTAAAACTGAGAAAAATCGTTTAACCGGAAGTGCAAGGTTACAGAATAGGAGGTTTTTGTGTATTTTTGGAATTATCTCGGAAACGGTTGTAACTTTTTTTCTTTAAACTTGGAATGTTTGCTGCATTGACAGAAACGTAGCACCTTTATTTGGAACATTTTCCTGAAAGCATTGATTTCAATGGGGCTTTAGGGGTTCTGTTTAAATTTAAATCTGCACAAGCTTTCATGGTATTGACATAGAGCGCTCCACATAAAGCCGGCCAGGTATACAAGTAAAATGTGTATCACCATTTTTATGGCCAGCCCAGCTAAACGTAATGTTACATTTTAAAGAATATTTCTTGATTAAATTGTATTATTAGAGTAAGAGAACGTCGTGTGATTGCTTCACATCAGTCTTCTTGAAAAAGTTTTTATTTTCCAATATACTATTTATCACTTTTTTACTGGGAAAATTAATTTTCCAAGAGTCCTGGAGGAAAAGGGCCTCAGGCTATCAGGCTATCAGGCTTTGAAGTGTTTCTTCAAAATACCTTAAATATTTATTGTACTAACTATAGAATTCACAGAAAAATAATTTTTTTGTTCTACAATAAATTTAAAGTAAATGATTTTACAGAATTGTTTTCTAGTTGTTAACCATTTTTCTTGTAAAGAGTTTCAGTTTTTTCTCCTTATAATTGTTATAAATTACGTTTATATGAGAACTTATTAATTTTATTGGAAGTATATTCCTGGAAAGATTCATTTTAGAGGCGTTCCGAGACTAGCTGCGACATGAATCTCCTCCATAATGTCATATTAGTGCAACTTAACGATTTGACAACTTAACATTTATTAAAAATCCCGACTTGTAAGGAAATTCTTCAATTAAAAACCATGAAAATTTTAGCCAAATATTTTTCCAAATTTCAAAATTTCTAGCGACTTATCTGTTTTTCTTACTCCTAGTAAGAGGAGGAAGTATTGCGATCGTATCAAATTTTAAAAAGTGAGTTTTAAACGGAAATAATGAGGACCCCCTGATTACGGAAAAAACGTTTTTCGTCTTGTGTTTGTGTGCAAACAAAATATTACACAAACAAAGTCAGGGGAATAGCAAAGTGGTTAGCGTTCGGGGTCCCGGGTTCGAGTCCAGCTATGCTGCCCTTAGACTTTTTTGTGAGAATAAAGTTGTGGACAAACTCCATCACCGGAAGCGCAACCTTTACAGATTAGTTTTTCGCGATTTTTTCCAAAAACGGCTCCGACAATTTTCGTTTGTTCAAACTTGGAGTAGTATCTACAAACAACAAATGCCTGTTACTTTTAGTTGAAACATTTTTCCGGGAAAATTGTTTTTGGGGGGTTCTGGGGCAACAACAGCATCAGGCTTTTCTCTAAAGTACCATGTCAGTACAATTTATGATTCTACTACTATACATAATATTAATAGACAGAAGATTGCTTGAATCATTGCTAGAATTCCAAATTTGATGAAAATCAGTATCCCGGATCATTAATTTTTAAGATTTTTGGAATGTTCTCGAAAAAGACTATAAAGATTTTCTCTAAGCATGGAATGCTGAAAAGAAATAAATTGATTTTAGATAGTCTAAATCTGCGGAATATTAAATTTCAAATGTTATATGAGGTTCATTGAGTGTTATCGGCGCTCTCTTCTGGACTACAGTGTAATCATTCTCCTAGCAGTAGATTTTTTTCCTTGAAAATTGATTTTATTACTTTGGATTCTAGACGTTGTGTTACTAGACTTTTCTTGCCGCTATTTCTGTGTTGGACACCATTTTGGGCTACTAAATATGTTGTAATCATTGCTCAATTAATCATGTGTTACCATATGTGCTAGTAAATCTCATTGTGATGAGCAAATATAAAGATTTTTGGAATTGTTCTTTTATATAAGTTAAAATTATGGGGGGGGGGGAGGTCTATCTAGTTTAGTTTTATTACAAAATAAATGAGTCAATATTGAGTATATAGGTAAATATAAAAAAAGAACTGCTGTTGAAGTGTAGAAGAGCCAAACTGTAGCAAGCATGGTTGTTGATTGGAGGTAAAACCTGCCAGTAATGAAACTGGCAAGTGAACACACGATGGAGGTGAAACACCTGATGGAGGACGCAAAAGAGGGGTTTTACAAGGCGTTATAATGGAATGTTATTAATGGCAGACTAATGACGGGGAAATATGAAGCCCTAATAAGCTTCCACCTCCCTCTCGCTCTTTCTCTGTCGCTCTTCGGGTAACTCCTGGCGTTTTGTCTGTCGCTTTCTCTCTCTACATCTCCATGTATACCGTCCTTGGTGTCTGCTTCTACCAACTCTTCTTCTTCTCCAGTTCTAATGAAAAGGCGGTGCCAAAAGTGGCTCATTCATTATGCACGTTAGCTATCTCTCATCTCTCTTTCGTTGCCGTTCTGTTCTTCTTACTTTCCCAGAGCTTGCACACACACACACACCAACCACTATGCCTTGCTTCTTAATTAAATCATAGTTAACCGAATTACAGCCTTGCCACTGCCACCACACTATATACTGTTTCCGTCGTCAAAGTAAGTAGAAAGTAGAGGCCGTGCTAGTAGTGCAGGCGCGCGCGCCACTAGCCGCCTACAGAGAGGAGGGTGGCCCCGGCAACCAAGGAGTTTAGAAAAGAAGGGGCCGTAAAAGATGTGGGAGGAACAGGAGTAGTATACGCAAAAACTTTTTAGAGTTTGCCAGTTTTAACAAGATACAGACAGACTCTCTTCTTCTTCTGCTTCTGTTTCATCCGACGAACTGTTGGGTAACTGTAAATATAAAGAGAAAGGTAGGCACAAGTGGGAGGAAGCCTCTGTCTCACTCTCTCTCTAAATGTGAAACTGAGGCTGTGTTTTACGAACTTCGCTGGAAATCAGAAATTCTCTCTCCGTCTCTCACTTTTGGTAATGTTTTCAAAACATATTTTCATTCCCTCTACATTCCTTGTTACATAATAAATAATCAGCTTCCATTAAATAATTATCATGTTCATCTTTATGTTTAAAAACCTTAAATATTATTTATTTATTTATTAATAAAAGGCCAGCTAATATATCTCGTTAAATATCGCTTCGTCATGACCTTCACACAGCATTACCATTACTAGCCACAAGAAGTAGAGTTCGGATGTAATCGCACGACCGCCAAGATTTCGCTTAAAATGAGTTTAGTAGTTCCACCACTGCTTAGCATAATTTTTTTTCATATCTTTCTCTTTGGGGACGAGTAGCTGAAGCTAGTTGGCCCGATCTAAACCATTCTTTTTGTTTGCTCGGATTGTCCAAAAGAAATTATTTACTTTCATCGTAAGTAATAATTCGTTTGATGAAACTAAAAACACTGAGAAATAGAAACTTCCGTAACGCCTTTAATTAATTCATTAATTAAAGGCGTTACAGCTTTTTTTTAAAGTAACGCAAAATCGCCCGAATTTCTAGATCAAATCGGTCAATTTTTAAATTGCTCAAAAATCGCATAATTCTTTTCATGAACTGATACATCATAGAATTGAATTGAAACGGGTGACTAAAAAGTAATTGGTGAACATTACTGTCGAGGATTAAAAGAAACTAAATGCATATACCTTTATTACACTCTTCTCCTTAAAACGAAAATCAATAAAAAAATATAATCTAAATATAAAAATGGCACTATGTTATTGTGGTATAATAGATTAACCTCACAATTGACTTATTTTTTCTTTATTACAATTATTCACTTGTCCCACCTCCTTTACACGTTTCTTTTTATGGTGACAGTAACCAAATTCTTGAAGTCTGACCTAGTTTTGCGCATTTGTTTTCACTTCTTCAATGTTGTGAAACTTGACTCCATGTAAGGCGGAACTTCCCAGCCTATTTTTTAAAAAAATAATTTCAATCATTAATTACATAAAAAAGCTGTTATGCCTCGTCCTGGAGCAGGAACAATTCTTTCCTTTATTATTTTTTTTTTTTAGTTTTGAACAATGCGATGATGTTCAAGTGATAGAATTGAAACTTCGATTTGATCGTCCGGCAAACTACAAATATCAGACACAATTGTTAAGCCAGTTTTGAATTGATCACCCCCAGTTGTAAAAGTTCGCAAGATTCATGCAGTACACACAGGTAGAACTAGGGATTAAATTTCAGATGGTTTCACTATTCAGAAATTAGGAATCAGATCAGCTGTTCTTCAAATGTGTAGATTGCTAGTAGGCTTGCTATCATTGAATGAATAAAAGATCTCATTTATACAAAAGTATTGGTCAAACAGCTGTTTTAACCTGATTGCTGGGTTGCCTGCGATGCTGAAAGTTTCATATACAGATATTCTTCAATTCTTTGCCTTTTTACTTATTGAGTGACAACCAAATGTAGTATCTTCTCGATGAGAGCTTTGATGTCTTTGTTGTTAGTCAGGTCCTGCTAGTGGAGGTATAATTCTGAAAGTGATGTTAGTCTAAAATATATCACAGGTTCAATATGTGTGCAGTATGAACGGTAAAATGAATGAACGTTAGCTAGCGAGAGAGA
This sequence comes from Triatoma infestans, assembly GCA_011037195.1. NCBI lineage: Eukaryota > Metazoa > Arthropoda > Insecta > Hemiptera > Reduviidae > Triatoma > Triatoma infestans. The sequence continues at coordinate 61,744 of JAAEAF010005925.1, forward strand.
TAGATAGATAGAGAGGGAGCGAGAACGAGGTGGCATGCTGGAGCTCTGGCTCCGTTGCAAGGAATGTTGTGGTATGTGCGGCAGGACGGTGATTGCCTGCGCCCAGTTTAATTAGCAAGTTAACAGACCCCACAGGGGTGTGAGAATATGCAGTTTTTTCCACAGCCTCACTCTCCGAGCATCGTTCTTCGCCACCATGGCTGTCTGTATAATACGTATATCGACACACCGTGTGCTGCGGAACGAATGGTATGTGTCATCCTTTTACCGCTCCCCACACACAATCTATACACTTTCATTTTCCCTATACTCTGTCTCTCTCTCTCTCTCTCTCTCTCTATATATATATATATAGCTATATTTGAACTCATACCCACCCCTCGGAAAACAAATACAAAACATCGTCATTCACAGTCAATATTATAATATCTACCCAACAGAAATATTTGTGACATTTTAATTCAAATGAAAATAATTATTTTCATCAATTTTAGTTATCTGTAATATTTGTTTGCAACGCAGATCCAATTCTGCATACTTCTTTAAATGAAAATCTGGCATGAAATTTCGTATGACTTTCGCTTATTCCATTTGTCAATTCTAATTTTTCTAATCAGTGAATAGGTGCCTCTTCACATTACAGAAAATCCTATATTTCAGAACACTTTCAAGAAAAGTGAAGTTTCTCGTATATAAGATCCAGATAAGAGCGGTAGTGTTATATGGGAGCGAATGGTGGGTTTTGAACCAAGAAAGCAAGACAACTTTGACAGTATGGGAAAGGAAACTATTAAGGAAGATGTTGTGGTTGACCGCAGAACTGGAAAGCATCAGAGATATTTTCCGTGATAGCTTGCTTTTTTTGTGGGGATTTCGGGCGTTCGCTCATCATCAGGATGTTTTGTCAAAACAGGGTGATAACATAGACTTACATAGAACAAATTCTGTTTATACATGTGAGTGAAAATATCTCTGATCATATTAAGGAAGATATACGGTCCAGTATCCGAGGGAAGAAGGTGGAGAATCCGCTTTAACTCTGTAAGGAGAAGCAGATATTGTTTCATGTATCAAGGAAGGAAGGCTATGTCGGTTAGGACTGTGGAGAGATCGAGGAGAACCGAATCCCTAAATGTCTGTTAAATGGAAGATCCGGAAACGTCAGGAGAAATGGAAGTCCAAGACTGAGATGTCTTGATGATGTCGAGGAAGGCTTAAGGATAGATTTGCGAAGGTGGGAGAGATTAGATAGAGACTAGATCGAGACTAGATAGAGAATAGGGAGAGACTAGATCGAGAAGGCCCTGGTCCTTTCAGGACTGTAGCGCCGTGAAAGGAAGGAAGGAAGGCAGGAATTTTCGCGGGACCTTCGCATTGCTATTCCAATGCACTACCGAAAATTTATTAGGGTCGCAATACTTCCTCTCAGCAGGTTTAAGAGAAAGGAAATAACTTTTAACGTTAAGAAAAACTAGGCAGGTTGTTGCAAGTATAGTTAAATAAACTATAGTCCTAGGTGTGATAATACGTGGTTAATTACAATAGCTGAAAGAAAAGTTGAGTGGTACATTTTGTAGAGCGACAGCGGCGAGCGGATGGGCAAGTATAGTAACGCTCGGTGGTTGTGGGCTACAATAGAGGTGAGTGCTGAGGTTTGTGGTGTAGCCCTCTCACTATATATATATATATATATATATATATAGAAAGAGAGAGAGAGAGAGAGTATCTTTCCTGTGGCCCATAACCAGACTAACAGACCACACTACACAACCGCCCTTCCACAACACTTATACCGCCGGTATATACCCTCCGTCAATATTCTAGCCCCGGAAGTTGTACCGCAAAAATGGAAAACAAAATAATTAAAAAAACTCATAGTTGTTTACTTATTCTAATGAACATCTTCAGCTATATAATGAAAGCCACAATTTATTTGGGGGGGGAGAGACAAAAACAAGTAGGTGACAATATTTTTCCAATATGTTCTTTTTATATCCATAATCATGGCGATTCTAAGACCTAACCTAGGACACGAGGCTTCCCTAGGGAAGTTCAGCCTAATGTGCCGCCCTCCCCATTACGGCAGCTCAACGTAATACAGCTCTGCCTCATAAAAGAACCCCAGGGCTGAGGCAAGAGAAATCTCCGATCCCGTACCAAATCTACAGGCACCAAATTTTTGGAATCGCTTCCAGCATAATCTCTCCAAGAAGAAGATACGGTGATTTCCTTCTTCCGATCAATATAATTAACCCAATTGTTTATCATCCAAACTAAGAGGTCCTTTGATCACCCAAGAGCCCCATTAATTCTTCTCTTCCTTCTTATATTTATTATCTCCTCCTTGTATCAACCTGTTCATCTTTGGTTTATCAAGCTCCTAGAGATTAATAAAAGTTTAATAGTGTTCCATGTGCCTAGAAAGTTCATGAGGGGTCTATTTCTTAAAGTTCCTATATATATATAACCGGAAGAGTTAGAGAGAATTATGTGTTAAAATACCAGCCAAAAAAACAGATGTTTAAATTGTTCAAAAAGAAAAATAGACGTCACGTTAAATTAAACTCTAACATTCTTTTAAGACCTGCATTTTGAAGTCCCACCAACCTACTGACCTCCAGCATTAAACTCAGACTCTCCATGTCATGCATTTAGTTTATCATTTTTGCTTACAATATGGTTGCAAATAATTGCTTGAAAAGAGAGAAAATTGAAATATATAGAAGTTTTGTTTTAATTTTAACTTATTTCATGTGCAAGAGGGAATATTTCGAAAAAGATAATCCGTTTAGGTTGTACAACCGGAATTGACACGAAAGTTTCAGTTGAAACCTATTAAGTAAAAGTGCGTCATTACTGATTTTTTTTTCAGTTTTTGAGGATATTTTCAAAAATGGCTTCAGTAATTTTCTTCAAAGTTCGTATATTACAAGGATGACAATTTTAACATGCACACCACGCTTGTCTTGGAAAGTACGCCACATAGAAAAGAAATTCTAACTGATACCCTACTTAATTGTTTCAAGGATTCCAATAATGTGATCAATTACTTTCTTTTTTTTTTAACCAACAGAAATAAGAAACTTCGAAAACAACTTTCTTATATCAAATTGGCACACACAGTTTTTTTACGATTTCTTAAAGTAGATTTTATTTTCCATGTAGAATGGTTATTGAACGAGAAATTGGTTATTCGTTATTGAATAGGTGAATTTACCGAATATGGCCAGTCGTCAAACCCACATATGGAATGCGCAGTCAAACAATAATTTCGATAAATGTATGAAATTAGAGTATCTACTAGTAAGTCGGTATTTTTAAAATGAAACATTGAACACAGACAGCTATTATAGGTAACTGCTCCCACCAAAAATGTTAAGTCCACTAAACATTGGTAAAAATTACAAGTTTGTCAATTTTACTGTGGAAGTGGCAGTGGCAGAGAAAGTCGGGCGAATGTTTCATCACAGATTTTATTTTCTTATCCAGGAGACGTCACACATATTTCGTGATGAAAAATCTATTTCACAATATATTCTCGTATCGGAGAAATATAAACTAATACTTTTAAATTATTTTATAGATATTGTATATATTATTCTATTAATTTTGTAGGATATATATTATAATATTAAGCTAAAGGCAGTATTAGACGTTAGCGACACAGAGAGAGAATTCTGCTGGTGACATATATGTGTTTGTGTATATATATATATATATATATATGTTTGGGGGAGTTTAGTTGTGTGCGACGATATGGCGACGACATACATACGGCCGCACGCGTTTACTGGTTTTGCACCTCCACGCTAATAGAGTGGCCTGTATTTGACACGTCTAGTTATTTTCTCTCAAGTAATTACACACTTGTTTGTGTTTATGTGTTAGATTATACACATAGAGACACACACACACATATATATATATATATATATACTTATACTGTGGAAAAAGTCATTGGGTATCTTGATTTTTTTTTATTATTATTTATTATAAATATTATAAAGTATAAATTCATTACATCTTGTAAAGCGCAAAGTTTTTTTCAATGCATCATACATACGTAGGTTTGTGCTTCTGGCGATTCTTCAATTGCGAAATAAATGGTTCACATATGTACATTTATATTAGCCCATTCGCTTAAAATATTTTTTTTTTCTCTGGGGATCGCAGAACAGGAGTGTCTGGAGAAAATTCAAAAATTTTCGATAATTTGATCCTCTTTATAGTAATACTTCCTCTTAGCGGCAAGTAATTAATAATTGTAAATTATCAATTTTCGAACCAAAGAATAATTAATTAATTTAAAAGAAAAAGAAGAAGAAAAAGAAAAAAAATCACAATCCAGGGATGCTAAAAATAGTTGAAGATAAAAGTACTCGACAGAAAAGCGGCGGATCGTTAAGACGGTTTTTTACTAAGGATGTCAAGCTCGACATTTTCTTTTTATCCTTAGAAAATGTTTATCCTTTACGAAAAGAGGCAGAAAGAATAAAACGAATTAAAGTAAGTCACAGGATTATCTCCTTCTGCTGCTGCCCCATTCTGTTCTCTTATTCTCTTCCTCTCTCACACTCTGTCATTCTCTCTCTCTACCTCCATGTTAGCCGTGCTCTGCTCTTTCTTTTTCTCTCTACTCGAGCGTTTCTTTGCTAAATCACAATAACGCAAGCAAAGATAATTGCCAAGTATACTCTTTCTCTCTTGTCCCCATTTTATTACAATTCCTAGTTCTACTTTCTTCGTGATTGTAACTAACAAGCTATCCTGTTGTACAATTTGTTTTGTTTTTTTCATTTTTTCCTTTCCTTATATATTTCTTACATTGCTCTGGAGGTTCAATTGATTTGCTTTATTTATTTTTTTTTCATATATACAGGAAAAATTGTAATAATTAAAAAGCTTGTTGTAACAAAATAATTAAGTTGCTTATTTAATCCATTGAGGAAAACAAGAAAAGAAAATTGTTAATCTAATTATTGCGTAACATATTTTACAATCAACGAGCTGTTACCTCATCTATTTTTTTTTTTTTTTATTTAGTCAACTTTTATGGGATTATTATGGAACTGAACGTGACCTATATAATAATGACGCAATGGGGGTTATCGATGTGGGAAGAACAAAAACCAGCTCAAAGTACAAAGAAAAACGATTTTCTAAACTAGAAAACCAGGATGAAAATATTAAAAAGTTGTCAGTAGTAATTGAAACAAACAGAACACCCCCCACATGACTGTCTCTTACTGCAGATAGGTAATGTAATTAATTAGGCCATCATTAAATTTTTACTCGAGATTTATATAAATAAAGTGCTAATAGTTCCTTAAAACCAGTATTTCCGGTGAAAACTTGAGATTGAAAATTTGACACGATTCTTTATAAGCAGGAAAAGAAAGTAAAAAAAAAAAAATTAAAAAATATTAAAGTAGCCATTCCGGTGGGTGGATTTTTACCGAAACACATACGTCATATGCGGTGATAATCCTGAAAATACTGCTACGTCTGTTCACTTGACATATTGTAATAGAACTTACAACCAGAAATTAAGCTGTGTTTCCTGATTAATCCCGGTGTTCCCGGTGAGCTTGAAATCGAAAATTTGACATGATTACAATACTGCCCCTTACTGTGACTAGTTTGTAAAAGAAAGTAACGAGAGAAAATTTTAAATTGCTGGGGTTTCCATGGAAATTGTCGCCGATATGTATATATTGTAATGAATCAATTTAAAACTGTTTTGCCGTTTAAATACAAAACTTTTTAAACTGTAGACCGTTTAAATTTAACAAATTTTTACTATAAAATTATTAAGTACGCTCACAATCAGATATATATATATGTATATATCCGTTTAGGAAGTGACTCTGTATTACTGGTATCACACAATAACAAGAGTTTACTAATTGAGGGGGTCCAGATATATATATATATATAGAGTGAGAGAGAGAAGGAGATACCAAGCTGTACTGTGGGGATGTGCGTGTCCTGATACCGATTGTGCCAATGATGATATTCTAGCTAGAATAGGATGTCGCCCAGTTTTCTGTTAGAGCATATACAGGAGAGGA
>JAAEAF010005926.1:0-48027 GCA_011037195.1 Triatoma infestans
GTGAAAACTGCTGTACAAAATGTTTATTATTATGACCATATGTTTTGTATCTTTCCACTGCGTTACAATAATTATTTTACCCAAATTATAAATTTGACCTATCTAGAATTTTTCGGTTTTTAAGATAATTTGTTCATGCACACACTTATTCTCTAAAAAAAAAAAACTATTTTTAAATTCAGGAAACCTCAGAACTTATATTTTAGAGTTTTCAGTTTCGGTGACAAGCTGGGCAATAATAGAAATTAATTTGAAATTCCATGCTTTTTTGTATTCGATTTTCCTGGATTTGTAACAATTGTTTCTGTATTAATCCTTAAAAAAGTATAGGTTGTTGAGAAAGTATTAATACAACAATTGCAAACTACATATTGTAAGTTAACAAAAAAACAAAAATCTGGTGTGAAACATACACACAACATTCTCTTACTCCAGTTCTCAAAAATTATAATTGACAAATTTTTTAGTTAGTGTACTAAATTTAATGAAATTCGTAGAAAACTGAGAGAAACTGGCCAGTAAAAGCGCACTTCCGGTTTACGAATTTTCTTAAAACTCAGAATTTTGGCTATCTATTTATTTCTAATTAATTTTTTTTTTTTTTGAATGATAGAATTGTATAATCAACCGTGATAGCACTTTAGAGAAAAACTTAACCCCACCCACTCCCCTAAAAATGCCCTTAAATGAATTTTCCAAGAGAAATGTTTTAAATAAAAGTTGTAGATCTTTGTATGTGTAGTTTATATAAGAAGATTCAAGAAAATCGTCGGAGCCATTTTTTTTTTAGAAAATCGCGAAAAAATAATTTAGTAATGTGGTAAAGTAAATGCACTTCCGGTTATCCGATTTTTTTCAAACTTGGAATTTCAACAACATATTTAATTCTAATTAACATTATTTAGATGGCAGAATTGTCTAATAAACTGAAATAGCACTTTACATGGAAACCTAACTCCACCCCTCCCCCAAAAGTGCCCTTCATTGCATTTTCCCGGAGAAATGTTTCAAATAAAAGTTGTAGCTCTTTGAATATGTGGTTGATATTTCAAGTTTGAAGAAAATCGTCGGATCCATTTTGTAGAAAAACGCAAAAAAGTAAAAAAAAACAACAACAAGTAAAGTGGTACTTCCGGTTGAGGAATTTTTGACAGATGACCCATTGTCAGATGCCATAGTAATACCTAAACGGAATATTAAGTTTCAACATTCTACGATTTTTCATTTTTGAGCTATGCTGTTCACATACACGCAGACCATTCGCTAAAAAATCACTTTTTTGGACTCAGGGGACGTCAAAACGGATATTACCGATGAAAACTCGATATCGAAAATTTGACACGATTACAATACGTCCTCTTACTAGGACTAAGAGAAAGTAATCATAAGTTTTGTTGGTAAATAAAAAAAAATTAATCAATCTGAAGAATTTACTGCATGATGATCTTATTACATGATATCCGAAAAATTCATCATAAAGTTTTATTATCTCGTGTCAGTATTTTAAAAGGAATTATTTCAATCTTTAGACAGATATCTAATAAAAAGTTTGGCCATTTTTTTTTTTTTTTATCGTCGTTAATGTTTATAACAAGGTCAGGGAAACTCTATGGCAACCACTAACACTGTATTCATATATACTTTTTACCTTCAAATGATACTCTCAAATAAGTCCCGTGAGTCCAAAAAAAAAGTGGTTTTTACCAACTGGTCCGTATGTATGTGAACAGCATAGCTCAAAAACGGAAAACCGTAGAAAGTTGAAAATTGAGATTCCCGTTTAGGTACAACCATGGGATCTGAAATACTTATCTGTCAAAATTCTTCAACCGGAAGTATCACTTTACTAGTTTTTTTTTTTTTTACTTTTTGCAATTTTCTCAAAAATGGCTCCGACGATTTACTTCAAACTTGAAATATCAATTACACATACAAAAAGCTACAACTTTTATTTGAAATATTTCTTTGGGAAAATTCATTTAAGGACACTTTTGGGGGATAGGTGGGGTTAGGTTTTCATCTAAAATGTTATTTCAGTTTATTAGACAATTCTTTCATCTAAATATTGTTAATTAGAATTAAATATGTTCTTGAAATTCCGAGTTTGAAAAAAAATCGGATGAACGGAAGAGTGTATTTACTTGACCATTTTACTAAATAAATTTTTTCATTTTTTTTTTTTTGCAATTTTCTCGAAAATGGCTGACACGATTTTCTTGAATCTTCTTATATAAACTACACATACAAAGATCTACAATTTTTATTTAAAACATTTCTCTGGGAAAATTCATTTAAGGACACTTTTAGGCGAGGGGTAGGGTTATGTTTTCCCTAAAGTGCTATCATAGTGAATTATACAATTGTACCATCCGAACAAAATTAATTATAAATAAATAGATGGCCAAAATTCCGAGTTTCATGAAAATTAGTAAACCGGAAGTGCGCTTTTACTGGACAGTTTTTTCATTTTTCGACGAATTTTATTAAATTTAGTCCACAAACTATAAAATTTGTTAATTACAGTTTTGAGAACTGGTGTAAGAGAAAGTTGTGTGAATGTTTCACACCAGATTTTTGTTTTTTTTAATTGAATATTTATCGGTCTTAACGATTCAAGTAAACGAAATTTATTTACTCCAGCATTGTTGGAAAGTATGCTTCTGAATGGATGCGGAGCTTGTTGCTTACATAAGAAGCATCGGAAATGTTAAAAACAACAGATATCGAGTTTTTTTTTTCAGAAGCATGCACATCATTCCTAGGTTTGAAAAGGTAAAGGAATGACAATATTATAAAAGGAAGCTTGTGTAACTTGAGATTTTAATAACCACGATTTTGGGAAATATTAGTATAGTTATGTGCAGAGGATGGTGAAGCTCGATGGCCTAAAAAAAAAAAAAATTAATATAATCCTCAAGCGAGAAGAAGGAGAGGTGCGCTAAGAGTAATGTGGATCAGCGTAATGGCAGATTATTTTGCCGTTGTGGACTGCGATTCGTTGATTGGACAGACAGAAAATTCTGGAGAAAGAAGATTCATGAAGGCACCAACTAGATACTCCTATATAAGTAAGACTTTTCACCGGAAAGACAGTGTTGATGTCCTCCCTGAGTTCGAAACAAAGGTTTTTTAACAAATGGACTCTTGAATATTGAATATTTTTTTATTTAGTTTTCGCTGTTAGTTTTATTTGAAATAAACTCTTAATCTGCACTTCAAGTAACTCCTGTTCTGTGTGTACCATATAATACACACAGGAGCAGGGAAGTTGTAGCGGAGATGGCTGAAGTCATAAGGGACACACCCTTAATGGTAGGTTTAATACAGAGCCCTATACCATCCGAGGTAGTGTGGTTGGTTGGGGTGGTATGGGGTTGAAAACTTTGTTTGCGGGCTGGGATGAGCGCGAGCTCAGGACGCCCTATACTGTGTCTTGATTAAAAAAAAAAAAAAAAATGGGGTTGAGAACATTTTATGATTGTAGAATAGACAGACCCAATCCTGGTGTCCTGATGTCTAAGCATATGGAGTGTTCAATGTTAAGAGAGTTTTGTTCTAGAGACCTGACGGTAGTTTCGATTAGGATAGGAGAGGCAGTAGGCAGACTGGTTTTGGGTCGGTCTACCTACCCTATGATTCAGAGGAGCCACCATTGGGTCAGGAAGTGGAGCGTTTGGTGGAGTGGTGTGAAAAGGAGAACCTGCCACTGCTGGTCGGATTCGATGCCAACTCACACCACACGCTGTGGGGAGCAGCGACACCAACCGGCGCGGGGTGACACTGGCGGAGTTTTTGGTAAGTAGAAACCTTTTTCTTTTAAATAGAGGTAAGAAACCTACCTTTGTTATTAGGAACAGGGAAGAAGTGATAGATATAACGGTGGCTTCCAGGCAATTTTTGTCCTGGACGACAGGTTGGGAGGTTATGGATGACTGGACGTTGTCTGATCTTAGAGGTATTAGAATCACCCTGCGTCTGGGGATGGGAGAGGTGAAGAAGTTTCGGAATCTGAGGAGAACTGACTGGGGCAGTTTTGCCTCGGCCTTGGGAAATGATAGGATAGACCGCCAGCTGAGGGGGAAGACCTGGATCAGAGAGTGGATCGGACCACTCGCACGATTGTTCGCGCATATGAGACTTCATGCCCTGAGCATGAGGTATTGCATAGGAAGGTCCAGTGGTGGACGGCCCGACTAACTGCCTTAAATAGATAGATGAGGCGGCTAAGGCGAAAGGCTAGGGGGAGTAATGCGGAGGAGGATTGGGAACGGTTCATTGAGACCAAGCGAGAGTATAAAAGGGAGATTCGGAGAACGAAGAGAGACTCTTGGAGGACCTTCTGCGAAACCTTGGAGGGGGAACAGGAGGTAAACCGGGTCTTTAGGTTTTTAGGCAAGAGCGGGGAGATGTCGTTGGACAGTATTAGGAGGCCTGACGGACAGATCACCTATAACCATAATGAGGTGTTACGGGTGATGATGGACAGACATTTACCGGATAATGTGGAGTATGTTGGAGAGTGCGCGGGTGTCTCACCCGTTGTACAGGGAGTAGATTTACAGGGTAAGGAGTTGGCATGTAAAGTGGTTACTTTAAGGAGGGCGAGTTGGATATTGCTACATTTAGTAAATTCAAGTCGCCGGGTATGGATGGTCTGTACCCGATGCTGATTCAGGAAAGTTGGAACATGTTCGGTAGAACATGGGTAGAAATACTTAGGGATAGCCTCAGTTCGGGCTATATCCCTCGGGCTTGGAGAGTTAGTAGGGTCGCGTTCATTCCTAAACCGGGAAAGTTTGACTATTTAGACCCTAAAGCTGACCCAATCCTAAAGGACCCAATCAACCTGGCATCCTTCATGTTGAAGAGCTTAGAGAGGCTGGTGGACCTTTTCTTAATGGAGGACTGCGACATAAAGAGTACCTTCCATAGGAATCAGCATGCCTATTTGGCGGGAAGGTCAACGGAGACTGCGCTCCATAATTTGGTGGGGAGAATTGAACGTACGTTGGAGTCCAAAGAGTACGCGCTGGGATGCTTCTTCGATATTGAGGGGGCATTCGACAGCGTAGCACATGATAGAATTAGAGTGTTATTGGAGGAGAGGGGCGTGGATGGGACTCTGGTCAGATGGATAGCTAACCTCCTGACTTCGAGAAATGTTTATTCACGTTTGGGAGCTGCGGAGAGAAGGGTGAAAGCTAGTAGGGGCTTTCCCCAAGGAGGAAGTTTGTCTCCACATTTGTGGTGCCTCATCGTGGATGAGCTACTTTGGGAGATGAATCGTAGGGGATTTTACCTGCAGATGTACTCTGATGATGGGGTAATCTTAATCACAGGGAGACATCTGAGTGTGGTGGGTGACTTGATGCAGTCGGCGTTATCTTACGTGGAGCAGTGGTGTAGGAACTATGGCTTGTCCGTTAACCCGGACAAAAGTTCTTTAGTTTTATTTACTAGGAAGAGGAAATTGGAAGGGCTTAGGAGACCTAGGCTCTTCGGTAAGGAATTGCAAATTTGCAGCGAGGTTAAATATTTGGGGGTCCTCATCAACAATAAGCTGAATTGGCGGGCCCACATTGAGTATATTTGTGAGAAGGGGCAGAAGGTTTTCTGGCACTGAAGGAGATTAGCGGGTAAGACCTGGGGAGTTAATCCCCGAGGTATCCACTAGATTTACGAGAAGTTGGTGAAGCCAAGGATGCTGTATGCAGCTGTGGTTTGGTGGTTTGGCTCCTTGGTAGGGAGGAATAGCAAGAAGCTGTTGGGAGTACAGCGCACGGCCTGTTTGGCTATTACTGGCGCGATGAGAACGACACCGACGGTGGCATTAGAGATGCTGCTGGGGCTAACCCCCCTTCAGTATGTGGTAGTGGGAGAGGCAATGAAAGGGTACCTCAGAATGAGGTGCAAGGGAGAATGGGTGAGAACCTTTCGGGGGGATCACACTAGGATCGAGGACGAAATTTGGCGAGTGAACCGATTTCTGCTATCCAAACTTGATGAGACGAGCAAGAAATGGGGATTTGAGAGAGATTATGAGATTACGATTGGCAGTATAGGGGATGATAACCTCACGAGGCCAACGGAGTCGGGCAGCGGTATTATTCGCTGCTATTCAGATGGCTCTAGGCAGGAGGGTACTGGCCTGTCGGGGGCGGGAGCATGGTTTCAGGAGTTGGATAGAGGGAGTTCGGTGGCCTTGGGTGGTTTGGCCACTGTTTTCCAGTCTGAGGTGGTGGGCATCATTGAATATGCCACCTTGTGGGGGAGTGGCTAGGAGAGTTTAAGGAAGAGCGGATTTTCTCCGATAGTCAAGCCGCACTAAGGGCTTTGAGTAAGACTTAGTGGAGTTCGAAATTAGTGGGAGAATGTAGGAGAAGGCTTAACGCTTTGGCTCGGAGGGGTAAGGTGCATCTCTAATGGGTACCCGGACATGCGGGAATAGAGGGCAATGAGAGGGCGGATCGGCTGGCCAGGGAGGGATTATCATTACCATTTTGCGGTCCTGAACCAGTCCTGGCCGTTACAAAGACGTTTCGCGACAAACAGATTAGACTTTGGGAGACGAAAGCTTTGGAGAAACGCTGGGGGAATACGCAGGGGTGCCTCCAAGCTAAAAGATTCTTAAAGGCAAGCAAGCAGGGAATTTCGGAGTATCTCCTGTCTCTTAGGAGGAGGGGTTTGAGGACCTTGGTAGGGATAGTGACTGGACACACTTGGGTGTCCAGTCACTTGTTCAACATAGGGAGGACGCCGAGTCCCATTTGTCAGAACTGTGATGACGGAGTTAGGGAAACGGTGTATCACTACTTATGTCAGTGTCCCCGTTTCTCTGGAACTAGGTTTCGTATATGTGGGAGGACACCACTCTCGCAGGATTGCCTAGGCGAGTTGGAGTTTAGGGATATTCTTGGATATTGCAGATTAACCGGCAAGTTACCGGGGGGAGATTAATTAAGGGGCCACGGGGGGTATCGGCGGGATAAGGGCCACATAGGCTTAGGTGCCGCACCTTTGGGCACCCGTTTGATGATAATAATAATAATAATCTGCACTTCAGTAATAATAGTACTAAAAAGTAAGACAATTTTTCATTAATATAAACAAAATATACAATCATAGATTTCCCAGCTGATTCTCGTTTATCTTTGAAGGAAATCTTTCAGCATCCTTGAATCCATTTTTCTTACAGCTACCCTTAATTTTTCTACAAATTCTTCTTCTTTTGTTTCAATATCCAAGTCTTACAATCGTAAATTATGGCCGGAATAATACACGTCATGTGTGTGCCACAATATAATATTTCAAATAAAAGTGATACATCTATATTTGTATAGTTAACATGAAAACCACATGTGATACTATAACGACAGGGACTTAACAAAACATAAATAATTTCTGTGACTAATAAGCTGACAATCGAAACTCTCAGTGGAAACAATTAACAAATTGACTAATATATTCTTCATAACTTCGCAATTTACATAATCTTCGTATCTAAAATAATTATCAAATTTGAGCTTCTTACGATTTTTAATTAAAATTTTTCTCACATAAATTAATGTATTACTTTCTCTTATTCCTAGTAAGAGGAAGTAGTGTAATCGTGTCAAATTTTCGATATCGAGTTTTCACCGGAAATATCCGTTTTGAGGTCCCCTAGTCCAAAAAAGTGGTTTATAGCAAATGGTCTCTCTCGGTGTGTGTGTGTGTGTGTGTGTGTTGTGTGTGTGTGTGTGTATATGTATATGTATGTGAACAGCATAGCTCAAAAACGAAAAACCGTAGAAAGTTGAAACTTGATATTCCGTTTAGGTATCACCATGTGATCTGACTGTATGTTATCTGTCAAAATTCTTCAACCGGAAGTTACCACTTTACTAGTTCGTGTTTTTACTTTTTAGCAATTTTCTCAAAAATGGCTCCGACGATTTTCTTCAAACTTGAAATATTAACTACACATACAAAGAGCTACAACTTTTTTATGCGAAACATTTCTCCGAGAAGATTCATTTAAAGACACTTTTGGGAGAGGAGTGGGGTCAGATTTTCATCTAAAGTGCAATTTCAGTTTACTAGACAATTCTGTCATCTAAAATAATACTAATTAGAATTAAATATGTTGTTGAAATTCCGAGTTTGAAAAAAAATCGGATGAACGGAAGAGTGTATTTACTTTACCATTTTACTTAATAAATTTTTTCATTTTTTTTTTTTGCAATTTTCTCAAAAATGGCTGACACGATTTTCTTGAAACTTACAATATAAACTAAACATACAAAGATAGGGAAGGGATTAGATCAGTGGTAGCGCGCTGGACTAGCAACGCGGAGATCACGGATTCGAATCCAGCCGTTGCTACACTTAGATTTTCTATCTAGGAGGCCTCTACAGTTCCACTGTCGGTGAGTCGGCTGGACAGTGTGTCTGTAACGATGAGACACGGTCCCGGGGCGCACGCTGAGAAGGCTCCGGCGCGCCAATGGACCACAGATGTTGAGACGCCTAAATGTTAAAAAAAAAAAAAAACTCTACACTTTTATTTAAAACATTTTCTCTAGGTAAAAAATTCTTTGTAGGGCACGTTTCAGGGCAGAGTGGGTAATGTTTTTCTCTATAATGCTATCATAGTTGATATACATATGTATCACCCAAAGAAAATTAATTAGAAATAAATAGATAGCCAAAATTCCGAGTTTCAAGGATATTAGTAAACCGGAAGTGCGCTTCTACTGAACAGTGTTTTAGTTTTCGACAAATTTCATTAAATTTGGTACACAAACTATAAAATTTGTCAATTGTAATTTTGAGAACTGGGGTAAGAGAATGTTGTGTGAGTGTTTCATACCAGATTTGTTTTCAAATAGTGGGCGTCTTAAAAAATTTCGCCAGATCTTTTTTTTAGAAATGAATCTATTAAGCTAATCACTTTGTATACATACTTACTTGGGCGTGCCATTATAATACGAGCATGGGTAATTTTCGATTAGCTCTTCAGTATTTCATAAATAAGGAGATATGGCCTTGGCTTTTATGAAGAATATTCTATCAAATCGTGGCGCAGAACCAACTCTAATTAGTAAAACAAAGCTTCTTGAGTCAATAGTTAAAGCTACAGTATTATATTCAAGTGAGATATGGGCGTTTAATTACATTGATGATTTGGTACAGGCGCAACTACAGTTCTTAAAGTAAATTTACAATTTAAATAAAAACACACATACTTTTATAAGAGTTGAATGTGAAGCGTTGCCAGTTAAAGTTATTATCTTAAGTGTATTATTTTCTTGATTATTAAATTATTAGCTTTTGCCTGCTCACCGCTTCCCATTGATTTACTTATAATTCTCTGTTTTCCACTGTCTCTAACACAAACACTTAACTCTAATTTAAATTTAACCTCTTACTTTTTTAAACAATTCATGTTTTCAATTGATTCTCTTGGTATTTTTTTAATAGCAAAAAAAATAAATATTTTAAGAAAAGAATGCAACAATTTGTGTGTGTAGACGGTATATAAACTATGGTATCATTATAGGGTATTAAGAATACATTGACCCCGCAAGGGTTAGTTGACGCAAACAACTACCTGGGGACTAGTGACCCCACGGGGTAACCTGAGCTCAGTATACTTTGCGCATTCACCAGAACAGTACACACACATATATGCACACTACACACATATTACATCTTCTACAAAGGCATAAACAGTGCACAAATTAGGGCTACCGTAACAAAGCAGCGGAGGTTGAGCATAGGGTTGACAGCCCTATCTCTTAAAAAACAGTATTGTTAAGAATCCGAAAGTAAACATGATCCCGATAGTCAAAAAGGTACGATCTAGGCGAGGACATGGAAATTTCTATTGGTTAGCGACTTGGAATGTTCAAAGTATAGGAAGATCAGGTGCATTAAAAAAACTTGAAAGATGAGCTAGATAGGTACGGTATTGCGAGAGCAGCACTCCAGGAAATTAGATGGGCGAATGAAGGATCATTTAGGTCAGGAGAGTACACAGCTTTCCATGGTGCTAGTAAGAAAGGACAGTTTGGTACAGGATTTGTTGTGAACAACAAAGTTAAATGCAGGATATTAGATTTTGCTGATATTAATGAGAGAATGTCTACGCTATGAGTGAAGTCAAATGTACACGCTCCAACGGAAGATAAGAATGAGGAAGTAAAAGATAAATTTTATGGGGAACTTGAAACATTATATGACAGGCTTCTAAAACATGACATAAAAATTATATTAGGAGATTTAAATGCAAAAGTTGAATGCAAGAAGAATGTTATCTTCCATTTATAGGAAGGCACAGCTTGCACGAACAAAGCAACGATAATGGTATTAGGATAATTGATTTTGCGATAGGAAAAAAATATGACCATTTCTAGCACTAAATTTCCCCATAAACAAATCCACAAAAAACCTGGAGATCTCTGGTCGGACTGTCTAAAAACCAAACCGATTACGTGCTAATAGATATTAGGCATGCTTCTGACATTTTGGATTTAAGAAGCTATCGAGGGGCAGATTGTGATTCTGATCATAATCTTGTCCGCTTAAAGTATAGACAGCGCATATAAAAATTTAAACAACAACAAGTAGGAGGTAAAGTAACAAAATGGAATGTGGATAAGCTAAAGGAGGATGAAAACTGCAGAAAGCAATATGAAGAAGAAGTAACAAAAAATCCAACTAGGTGCCAGGGAAATGAAATCAACCAGCTGTGGAGTGTAATTAAAGAGGCTATAGATAAAGCAGTTGAAGGTATCGCAGATAAAAAGGGAAAAGCGCAAAGAAATGATTGGTATGATGAAGAGTGTAGAATAGAAATAGAAGAGAGAAATAAAGCGAGATTAAATATGTTAAGCAGAACTACTAGAGCAAGTAATGAAGAGTGCAGGCAAAAAAGAAAAGAAGCCAGTAAGCACTGCCGGTTGAAGAAAAGACTATTTGAGATCGATGAAATAGAGAAGGACTTGAGAAAGAAAACTTGGAATAAGAAGATGGAGATTAAAAGCGAAAGATAGAAGTGAATGGGGCAGAATTGCTGAGGAAGGGCTGGAGCGTTAATAACATCGCAACAATAACTTGATTTGACTGTTAATATTACAAAAAAAAAAAAAAACCAATCTGGTGTGAAACACTCACACAATTTCTCTTACCTCTGTTCTCAAAATTATAGTTGACAAATGTCATAGTTTGTGTATCAAATATAACGAAATTCGTAGAAAACTGAAAAACTGTCCAGTAAAAGCGCACTTCCGGCTTATTAATTTTCTAATTTTGGCCATCTATTTATTACTAATTAATTTTGTTTGAATGATAGAATTCTATAATCAACTATCACTTTAGAGAAGCTGTAACCCCACCCCTCCCCTAAAAGTGCCCTTAAATGAATTTTCCCAGAGAAATATTTTTAATAAAAGATGTAGATCTTTGCACGTTTAGTTTATATAGGAAGTTTCAAGAAAATCGACGGAACCATTTTTTTTTTTTAGAAAATCGCGAAAAAGTGAAAAAAAAATCAGTAAAGTATTAAAACAAACGCAATTTCGGTTATCCGATTTTTTTCAAACTCGGAATTTTAACAACATATTTAATTCTAATTAATATTATGAAGATGATAGAATTGTATAATAAACTGAAATAGCACTTTAGAGGAAAACCTAACCCCATCTCTCCCCTATATAACTGGTCTTAAATGAATTTTCCCAAAGAAATATTTCAAATAAAAGTTGTAGCTCTTTGCAATGTGTAGATGATATACCAAGTTTAAAGAAAATCGTCTTGAGTCATTTTTGAGAGAATCGCAAAATAACAGAAAAAACAATTAGTTGATACTTCCGGTTGAGGAAGTTTGACAGGCGACCCACTGTCGGATCACATGGTGATACCTAAACGGAATATCAAGTTTGAACTTTCTACGATTTTTCGTTTTTGAGTTATGCTGTTCACATAGGCACACACACACACATACACGAAGCATTTGCTAAATATCACTATTTTGGACTCAGGGGATCTCAAAACGGATATTTCCGGTGAAAACTCGATATCGAAAATTTGACACGATTACAATACTTCCTCTTTACTAGGAGTAACAGAAAATAAAAATTGACTTATAATGCAGATTTGTTTAAAATAATCATAATGTAATTTGTTTAATTATTATCAATGGTTCAATATTTTATTTTGATACAAGCAATAATATTTGATTTTTTAGATTTCCGCTGCCGTTTTTATTGAAACATATTTGAGTTTCCGGAATGAGATCGCGTCCGGATGGTTTACTAGAAAACCGATGTTTCGCCCACATTGCAATGAGCTACTTCAGGGTCGATTACACCTTGGAAGCTAGAAAGGTGCATTAGAAAGGCGAGACAATGCATTAGAAAATAATTTTCCAGCTCCGGAGAATAATTTACCCTCAAAAAAATTAAAATAATGGTATGTATCTGTGCTTGTGCTAAAAATAATGATAGTTTTGGGATTAGGGTTAGGATTGTATGTATAGGTATGAAACACAAGACTCTTATTAAGGATAGAAATACTATGATGTATCAAATTTTCGAATAAAAATCTATTTAATTACTGAGCGAAATATTTTTTACAATTCTCTTCCTTTTCTCTAGAGTTTATTATTAAATTTTTTTGCTGCCACCGTATTAATTGGGTCTTAATTTATGCGAATAAAATAAAAAAAAAATGTAAAAATATGCAAATACTGAGAGGGTATAGGTATTGGAATTCAAGTCAAACACTCCCTCGGCCTATAACCTGTTCCATTTGGTATAACCTCAAATCCACTATATATGAAATTTGTTTTGATCATGTTTTTGCGTATGGCCACTAGATGTCGGGTTAATTAGAATTGAATGTTACTTTTACATACAATTGAGAGAAAGTAGAGTGTAACTTACTAATGAGAAAAAGTAGAACTTTAGCCATTAAATTCACTATAATAATCGTTACATTATTCAACTGTTGTAGAAAAATTATTTATTTCACAAAAGAGAAATGGGCCACTTTTATATATTCCAGTTTGTTAAGTGAACGAGAGTTTTTAAAGTATTTTTTTCTAGAGTTATATATTGCATTTTTTTTCTGCAACAATTAAAACTATTAAATAAAAACAAGTCAACAAATAAACAAGAATGGGTTTTTATTCATAACTTTGGAAGTTTATCTAATTGTTATTAATTATATTAAATGTACAATTTTATCCATAATTAGTGATCGGAGGGTTTATTCCATTTGGTTGGCCTGGTATTCTCATTTTATAGAAATATGAGGTTATTTGTTGTGAGATTTTATAAATGTAGATTGTGACTGATCCTTACACCTGCAGAATTAGGTTGGCTGTACTTATTTTGTTTCGATTGGTCTACATAAACTTCACCAACAGTTGCACTGTTCTAATATCTGTGGGTTATGTATCCCCCCCCCCGTATTAAGAAAAATACCGCTTTCATTAACAAATAGAGATGCTGATGAAGTACGCCTAAAACAGTGACGAATGAAATTATCGAGATTTGATAAATTTAAATAGGTGGCGGCGATCATATGGGGAATTTTAGTTATTGTGTTAATCACCACATGTCGTATGCTACATTTTCCCGCTTATAATTATATAAAAAGGCGTTGTGCGTCATATGTGAAGGTCTGCTACGTATTTATTATAGAGATCTATTATGTTTATAGAGGAAATTTGGTATGTTTCAATGAAAAGTACGTGAAGCATTGTTTTTTGTGTTATGAATGTCAACAATGAATATATCACCATTCTATTTAATATTGTTGATTGTCATTTTTACCACTTCGTTGCATTTACAGGCTCCTGCTATTCCCATAACTAGGTCAACCTAATGAAAAAATACTGTATAATATCAGTAAGGCTGAAATTATATTTAAATAGATGAAGAAACGACACAATACCTTCCACATCAAGCAGTTTTTAATCATGAGCTTCAATCATAAATTTTTTAACATTTTCTCGACTTAATAATATTCGATTATTTGGCCCAATAACCTTCAGAGTGTCTCTATATATACGTTTTAAGATTGTTAAAATTTCATATATCTACATTTCCATTTATTGTCGATCTTAGCAAAATTTTACCCATAGAAGATGCTAATTTTTTTGATATTTCAGTAAAATATGCAATTAATATATTTTTTCCGTACTTTTATTTACCTTGTTTCTATACGTTTTTGGTAGTAAGTCATCAATTACATTTTTCTGAGGCTTTTCTTATAATTGAAGATATTTTTTCGAAATATTCCTTAATATCACTTGGGACTCCAAGACTGGCGGTAAGAACAGTTATTTGGTCCTTTTTCCATCCTAATTTACTGCGATTATTATTATTATTATTGCCAATATCTACTTTAACATTCTTGCTTCACTAGCTGAGGACTTGGCAAGCTTAAGGAAGCATTTTACAATATTAAGCATATTGCAGTAATCATCAACTAAATTGGAGTGATTTAATTTTCATCACTGACAATTTCATGCACATTGCAATTTATTATTTAATATCTTATATTAAATTATTGAACTCATTTAAGGAACTAGTACTAGTCGAATCTGATAGTTGCATTACACAGCTTTTTACTCAACTGTGTGGCCAGCCAGATATAACAACCTTACTTCATTTGTAGTGACTAAGGATCTGTCACATCTAGAGCTGGTCGTCGTTTAAATGAAGCTCGTTTCGCAGGGCTCGTTCTTGCATCTATAGCTTCAGATGCCAGTACCTAGGATCTGCATGTAAGCTACATTACTATCCAGGCCATTACCAGCGCGTTGCATATCAACTTTGCCCACTGAAGACCAGGATGGGTTATCACTGTAATCCTTTACGTGTAGTGACGGAAATAAACGTAAGGTTCAATAGAAAACTTCAGAACTCATTCTTATCACCCCGTCCTCCTGAATCCCAATCTTTAACAAGTGGAATAGTTCCCAATAATTCCATAATAATCTATCTAGTCATTAAATTAATTGGCTTCAAGTTTGGTTAAATTTTATTTCCTAATTCTCTACATTCTTGTCATATTTCTTAAAATTACTTTAAAACCACTCGTGCAAAGTTACAATCAACAATCATCCATTATCACATTTCAAAAGCATAACGCTAAGTGCACTCAGAACCTCTTTACAAAAAACTCAATGTTCCAAGAAAATGATTCAAATAAATGTTATAGGTATTGTTGAAAATAGATATTGAAGATCGGTCATAAAAAAACTCTTTTTAAACTTTTATCGTTTCGGCAACTTTATTGCCTTATTCAGGGTCTGTACGAAGGTTTTAATACAAATCAGAAAAGAAAAGAAAAAACAACATAAAATATAAATTTAACATAAATATTTTCAAATAAAATATTTTTAAAATAAATTACGCAAATAAAATAAATCGATAAAATATATATATATATAAACTATTGCTACAGAACAGATCAATAATAAACTACATCACAACTACTGAAACGTTGACAATATTGGCATATATAAGAGTAAAATATGGAAATAACATAGAAATTGTATTATTCACAAAAAGTTCTTGTTAGTATTTCTTAAAAAATGATAGTTTAAGTTGTGATGTAACATCACCAAGTGTTACGGACATTGGATGGGTCAAGGTTTATAAAGGGCTAGGAGAGTGAATGGGAAAACTGTGTCATAATCTGTATTTTGTTTTGGAAATTCCAGGAGATTATTATAACTTAGGCATGGGTTGTTGGTGTATATTCTAAAATTAATAGATAATTTATTTTTTTGAATATGTATCATTTCCAATAAATTTCTTTTTCTATTATTATTGTTGATGGAGAGAATTTTTAGTGTTTTCCATGTCAAATTCATGTTTGTATTGTATACAATGTTTCGTTAGTGCTGTAGTCATGTTAGTCGGTTTTTTTAGTTTTACAGTCGTATTTATGTTGGTATATAATTTTTGTTGGTATATAATTTTTTAATATTGAGATGTTTGTCCTATGTATGTAGCTGGGCGTTGTAAACAATTTATTTTATAAATTACATCTGATAACAAAGTCGTAGCTGTGTGGGGTCTTTGAGTTTAGAAAAGAGTTTTTGTGAGCGATGGAAAGGTTATATTTCTTGAAGAGTTAGCTATTTTTTTCCTGACAGACCCTCTATGTATGGGATGGATATATAGGATATTGGAAGTTGCTGTGTTATAGATATTTATGTATGTAAATAGAATACGAATTTTAAAGAAATTCTTTGCAGCCATATTCAAGAAAATCGTGAATAATAGACAAATAAAATTTAATAAAGATGCACACTTCCGGTTGATGGATTTTGTCCGGAAACCTTTGTGTTATATGCTGTGGTAATAAATGGAAGCTGCCCAAGTTGAGCAGCTGCCTGCAATTTTTCGTTTTTAAGATATTTTATTAGACAGATACCCATTTGCTAAAATAAACAAATTACACATACGGGATCTCAAAACGTGAAAACTTGATTTTGCAAAATTTGACAATCAGAATACTTGTAATTATCTAGGTGTAAAGAAAGTCGTGTGAGTGTATCTCAGTCAGACTTTTTTAATGTCTTGTGGCCGTGTGCGGGGGACCTAAGAGGGTCTCTTGCTTGTGCCTCGAGCCGGCGCTTTTTCAAAATTTGTAGCCACTAGTTTTGAGGTCATTTTTTTTTTTTTAGATTATTACCTTCTCATACTTCAAATGTTCTCATTTATCCTAAATTAAATATAGAGAGGTAATGGGGAAAACAAGTGACCAAACTACCAAAAGAGGCAGATAGAAAATGACTTATATTGTAGATAGACTTAATACTGAACACTGTTCAATATTTACTGTACACCGCTGAACATCGCTTTTATTTATACTGTAAATTAGTGATATTGTTCAATATTTTAAACTCTAGAAAAGATTTATCATTGCTGTAATTTGCTGACAAGACTCTTGTCAAAGACTTTGAGTCTTTGTAGATAGACTTAATACTGAACACGCTTGAAATGAAATTGATTTTACTAGAGATGTTTTACAGGGGGAATATTGAAGCCCGCTTTTATTTATACTGTATATTGGTGATATTGTTCAATATTTTAAACTCTAGAAAAGATTTATCATTGCTGTAATTTGCTGGCGGTTTGCTTTTGTTTTCCCAGTTATGGAGCGATAAGATTACCTTGAAAGTCACCTTGATTCCTGAAAAAGCCAGGATTATTTCTTTCAGTAGATTAAACAGATGTAAAAACATTACGGGATGTTTTTTTTTTTGACAGAACAAGGCTTTAAAATATGAAAATAAACACCTGAGTGTGCATTTTAGTGCAAATACAAAATATAAATTTGCTGCAGAATATTTTCTAAATAAGTCTTTTCCCTAAATAGGGATAATAATTAGTATTTTAGTTAAAAGCAAATGCCAATCTTGAGAGCCTAAATAAAAGTCGAAGTAAGTTGTACCAAACTTTATAGCATAGTATATTAAACTATAGTTAACATTATATACGTTAACATTGTATATGTAAAATATTATGTATATTTTCTTCTTCTTTTTTTTATGCAGTTTAATAGTATATTAAGTTTCCCGGAGTTTTCAGAAGTTAAAAGAAAAGTGGAAAAGACAGATAATGATGGAAGTTTAAATGACAAGACAGGGTGTCTTTACATTAGTTGACGTGCTCACGAAACCAAGCAAGGTGGTAGGTCTGGATTGAGATCGTTAGCCTCACTAAGCTAACCCTGAACTATAGTGGAAAACAGATAGATAGAAATAAAACAAAAAAAATGTGTAATAGTTTCATAACGCGCTACTTTCCAACCAATTTCACTAAGCCATTTTACTATCATGATCACGTAACCGTGGGTTCCTTGTCGGGGGGGGGGATAGTGGTAAGAATTTCGAAAGAAATAATAATGAGTCATAATATCCAAGATATTACGTTGATCAAAAATATCTAAGATAGGGTTATTAACCTTTTAATGGGGTACCAAGGATGATCCCTATGCCAGTCAGTCAATATAGGTACAAATCTTTTTCTTTTTTTTAAAAAATCGTGTGAAATTATCGCATGACTTTCTCTTCGTATTAATACTAAGGCGTAAAATTCTTGTATCTATCAATTAAATCATCTGTTCCCCCAGCCGACAATGTGCATTGCGCTCTAATGTCTTAGCAGCTAACTTAGCCAGAACCCACTTCCCAGTTGATTGAGGCGTGATTGATTACTTTATTGACCAATATTGGTCATCAACGGATGTTCACCATAGACCGTGCATCATTCACCTACCTCGTGTTAGCTTATTTTTCTAATAATTTACCGTTAGTACTCCAGTAAATAATCATAAAGAAGTTTTACAAAAAAAATTTACACTTTTGACCATAAATCGTGAACACGCGTAGGCGTGAACTCGGAAGCGTTAGAGGGCTTAATGAAGCTCGCAATTATGGAAGTTAACAAAGGCAATAAAGCTTTAATTGGCTTACCTTGAAGTTGCGGTTATGATGAATGAGAAGCGTATGTTGAGCTGGAGAAGCTCTGAAAGACGCTAGGAAGCGAAAAAGGGTATAAAGGAGGCGCTGTGTATATGTGTAAATATGTTCGTATATTGGTGTGTATGAAAGGAAGTTGCGGGAAAGGTAATTGGTGAATGAAGCGGTAAGGAAGCGTGCGTTCTCGTTGATGCGAATAAGACCTCTCGGAAGCTGATTGGAGGCAGAAATGAAAGACCGGTGTTATAAACGCAATACACCCGTGGAGGCGGTGAAATTTGATGATGAAGCAGTAAATAATGACGCAGAGAACAAATACACATATGCGCACGTGAAGCGAGCCAAACCACAAGTGAAGAAAAGGGATGAATAATCAGGAAAAAGGGAGTGGCTGTGGAGGGGAAACCAACATCCGGAGGCGCGAGAAAAGGTGGGAACGCGCCAGAGAATTGGCGGGAGAGAATTAAAAAGGAGAGAAATAGGATGTCTGGCCGGAAGACGCGGGTGCGCGCGGACGTTACCAATACAGACATAATCTGGCAAGAAGACGCAACAAATCGTATTTTGATGACATAAAAATACTAGGAAAAGAGAAAAACTTTTCACAGCAAATGATAAAAGAATTAATACCATTAATGCAAGTAAAAATTCAATCAACCTGAATAAAGTCATAGAAGAACTTAACTCGACATACAAAAACACATTATCAATATCTAATTCAGAGATATTTTCCGTGATAGCCTGCTTTTTTTTGTGGTCATCGATTTGGGCATTTCGGGCGTTCGCCAATCATCAGGATGTACTTTTGTCAAAACAGTGTGAAAACAGAAACTTGCACAGAGCAAATTCAATTGATACACCGGAGTCCACTCGAGTGTTGAATACGACAAAGTGTATCAACTAAATTTGCTCTGTGCAACTGGTCGATGACCACAAAAAGAAGCAAGCTATCATTGAAAATATCTCTGATGCTTTCCACATCTGTAGAACCAACCACAACACTAATTCTGAATTTGTTTTTTTTTTTTTTTCTGTTAAATAACCTTTATAACCAAAAAGAGGACCTCTATTCCCCAGTTTCTTTCTCAAAACAATCCAGTTATCTGTACTTATATAAGTTACGTATTAGTAAAAACTGCAAGTAAGACAATTTTTAATTTTCTGTTTTTTTGATATTGCTTTTTCCCTAAGTGTTTCGGGAAAACTAAGATTTTTTTTTTTTATTACTTCCGGACCTAAAACCCTATCAATTTTCGCATCAATTATACAAACAAAAATTCCTCAGTTCATAAAAAAAAAAAAAAATACATTATAAATTCCAGGAATTTAACAAGATATTTGTTGCCTTTGTTCAAAACATAAACGTTGTTGCCAAAATACCTTATCACTTGACTGAATTCAAACTAGGAATTTTCCAATGTTTGCTTCCATACATGCAATGTTAAATATGTGGTTTCCATTCCACTGTTAGATAGATTTATCATTTTAAATATGGCTAGATAGTTTGTTTTGTAAGGTCTTTGTATGAGATACGATATTGCCATTATAGTAAGGACACTATAGAATGAGGTAGCGTCCCCCCCCCATTCTCCAATCGCTAAACCAACATCGCCGCATGTCTGTTAAACTTCTTTTTATTGTATCCCAACCCTTAGCACACACGCCTCTTTCTGACAAACAAAATATATGTACATAGGTCACGGATATATACACATCTGGCATGATTTTTCTATTTATCCTCCAATAAAGCGCGCATATTGCTTGATATTTAATAGAAATTGGCTATTTCATTTTACTATATTATTTTAATTTTCAACACTTTTTAAAGTTTTATTAATTACATTTTTTATTTATCTAACAATTTTTTTTAAACACTCCTGGGGCGGTACCAGTGCTACGCGCTCATAACCGCCCCCCCATATAATGCCAGCACACTAGGTGACGGTGCTGCCACTCGAATGTAGCCGATAGTACTATTCTCCTTCCAATATTTAATATTCCAGGGAGGAATACAACTATTAATCCTACAACTAAAACTATTCGAAAAAAGAAAAGAAAACAAACTTGCAGAAGATAAAAGAGTAAAGAAGGAAAAGGACAATGTACATAGACAAAGATGCAAATCACATCCCAATAATAAACTAAGCTAAAAACAGGATAAACAATTAAAACCCAAACCTTAGGTTAATATACAATACAAACCACACTACTTGCAACGTTCAGATAATAAATACATTCATACTTTGGTAACGCACTTACCCCGCTCACCTAACTTTCCCATCAAGCCCGGCGAATACAACTGTGGATGCCAAGATAAGAAAATAGCAACAAAATCAGGCTTCCTTAACATGTTCCATCACTCAAGACATCCGACGCGCGAGAGTCTCATTCCGCAAAATCCCTGAACGCCGGACCATTCTCCTGTGCAAGAGGAAGGGCTTCGTTCCCCAAATCCACGTAGAATCCAATCTTACGCCTTAGGCATGCTCTAAGATCCTCGTACAGCTCGTAAAACAGTAGAATATTGTTCGGCCATCTTTTCAGTCCCGCAGCAATATCTGCCGGTCCTCCATGAAACCCATCCTGTGCCACTTCCCGTTGGTTTGACCATGTCCTCCTTAACTAAACGTGACACGGTGTAAGAAAACTCTTGTGGTTGGTTCCGCAGAGCTGGAAAGTATTAGGAGATATTTTCCGTGATAGCCTGCTCCTTTTTGTGGTCATCGATCGGTTTAGGATGTTCGCCCATAATCAGGATGAATTTGTCAAATAGTGTGATAACATAAATTTGCACAGAGCAAATTTACTTGATACAATGGTTTTTAAAAAAAATTTTTGTAAGGACCTAACTAAGTTAAGAGCGGGTTCGTTGATATCTGTGTGGATAAACACATGGTGTTATTCGCTCTATGCAAATCTATGTTATCACACTGTTTGACAAATGCATCCTGATAATCGGCGAACGCCCGAAACCGGTTGATGACCACAAAAAGAGGCAGGCTATCACGGAAAATATCTCTGAAACTTTTTATGTACTATGCGCCTGTCTGCCACGGCCTCTGATTGAAACCGAAAAGTCCTCCTCCTACCTCTAACATAAATATAAAGTAGTGTGTGGAAGAAGCACCAGTCTAATAACAGAGACAGGTAGAGAAGTGTTTGCATTGTAGTCCAGAAGAGCGCGCCAATAACACTGAATCGAATTTAATATTAACCAAAAATCTTTCTTTTTTTTTTAAAAAATATTTCAAATAAAAATCATATGTCTATATCTATGCAGATAGCATTTTGAGTTTAAAAGTAATCATTACAGTCGTTGTTGAGAAAATTACAATACCAATTTCCAGAAAGTCGCACTTTCGGTTTATTGACTTTCTTCAACTTTGGAATTCTAGTAATGTTTCTAACCTGTATTATTTAGGTAGTAAAACTGTACTAAAGTGGTACAGTAGAGGACAGCTTAATAAAGTAACTGCTGCCTCAAACACTCCCCTCCTCCAAAAAATCAATTTTCCCGGGGAAAATATTTAAATAAAAGTAAGTGGATAATATACGAAGTTTAAAAAAGATCGTTGAAATTGTTTTCGAGAAAATGGTGAAAAACTGAAGAAAAAAAAAGCAGTAAAGTTGCATTTCCAATGCCCGAAATCTTCGTGACAGATGCGGTGATTCGTACCTAAACGGAATACCCAAGTTTGAGCTTCCTAATTTTTTTCATTTTGGAGATATTGTGTACTCACTCGCACACATACACACTTACACTTACACTCGCTAAAAACACGTATTTTTCGCACTCAGGGAGAAAACTCAATTTCGAAAATTTGACACGATTGCAATACTTAATCTTACTAGTGATAAAAGAAAATTAATTAATTAAAGAGAAATTCTTAATTAATTAAGATAAAAGATTTAATTCATAATTAAATAAAAGATTGTAAGGCAAAACAAAATGCACTTCAACGAATTAAAGATTAGAAATAAATGATATATCACAATATATAATTTAATTATAATTATTATACATTGCATTTACATTACTATACATTATATTATAATTTAATTATAATATAATTTAAATATATCACAATATTTATTGAAAATTATGTTATAATTTTAAAAACTGACCGTGAATTTATATTAATCTTACATTATGACCCATCCAATTTAGATTTATATCAATTGGTTCTATGAATTGAAAAGAAACAGGAACTATTTTCATATGTCATTGACTATTTAAAGCTGGAATACATTATAAAAAAAAAATCTGGTGTGAAACACTCACACAACTTTCTCTTACTTCAATTCTCAAAATTATAATTGGCAAATTTTATAGTTTGTGTACCAAAATTTAATGAAATTCGTCGAAAACTGAAAAAAAAATTGTTCAGTAAAAGCGCACTTCCGGTTAACTAATTTCCTTGAAACTCGGAATTTTTGGCCATCCATTTTTTTTCTAATTAATTTTGTTTGGATGATAGAATTGTATAATCAACTATGATAGCACTTTAGAGAAAAACATAACCCCCACCTCTCCCCTAAAGTGCCATTAAATGAATTTTCCTAGAGAAATGTTTTAAATAAAAGTTGTAGATCATTGTATGTTTAGTATATACTAAGTTTCAAGAAAATCGTCGAGGCCATTTTTGAGAAAATCGCGAAAAAATGGAAAAAATCATTTAGTAAAGTGGTAAAGTAAACGCACTTCCGGTTATCTGATTTTTTTTCAAACTCGGAATTTCAACAAATATTTAATTCTAATTAACATTATTTAGATGATAGAATTGTTTAATAAACTGAAATAGCACTTTAGAAGAAAACCTAACCCTCCCCTCCCCATAAACTGCCCTTAAATGAATTTTTCCAGAGAAATGTTTCAAATAAAAGTTGTAGCTTTTTGCATGTGTAGATGATATACTAAGTTTGAACAAAATCGTCGGAGCCATTTTTGAGAAAAACGCAAAAAAGTAAAAAAACCAACAAGTAAAGTGGTACTTCCGGTTGAGTAATTTTGACAGATTCCATGGTGATACCTAAACGTAATATCAAGTTTCAACTTTCTACGGTTTTTCGTTTTTAAGCTATGCTGTTCACATACACACACACACACACACACGCACACAGTCCATTTGCTAAAAATCACTTTTTTGGACTCAGGGGACCTCAAACGGATATTTCCAGTGAAAACACGATATCGAAAATTACACGATTACAATACTTTTTCTTACTAGGTGTAAGAGAAAGTAAAAAAGGAAAGGGATTATTAGCTCAGTGGTAGCGCGCTGGACTAGCAACCCGGAGGTCACGGGTTCGAGTCTAGTAGTGTGGTCCTTAGATTTTTTTCCTTTCTAGGAGCCTCTACAGTTAACTGTCCGCTGTTGGACAGTGTTGTCTGTAACGAGAGAACACTGTTCACAGGCTCCGGACGCAAAATGACCATAGATGTTGACGTCATGTGAAATACTCAATTAAGTCTTTTCTCTCACTTTAGTTAATACAATTAAAAAAAAATCAGGTTTGAAACACTCACTCTTTTTGACGTTCGCAAAATTGTAACTAACAAATTTTATCGTTAATATACCAAATTTAATAAAATTCATCGGTGTTTTTTTTTATGGATAAAATAGCAAAAACTCCAAAAAAAAATTGTTCAGTAAAAAAAGCACTTCCGGTTTACTCATTTTCTTGTTACACGAAATTTTACCAATCTATTTATTTCTAATTAATTTCGTTTATTTCTAATTAATTTCAGAGTTGTATAATCAACTATGATAGTACTTTAGAGGAAATCATAACCTCCTTCCCTCCTCCAAAAACCTCCTTAAATGACTTTACCCAAAGAAATGTTTTCAAGAAAATCTTTGGACCCGTTTTAGAAAAAACAGCAGAAAAAGTGAAAAATACTTTTCAGTAAAAATTCTTTCGATTTTTTCAAACTCAGTATTTCGACAATATATTTAATTCTAATTAATATTATTTAGATGATAGAAATAGAAGAAAACCTAATCCTATCCGATCCCCCCCCAAAAATAGTTAAATTAATTATCCCGCAGTAATCTTTCAAATAAAACTTATAGCTCTCTTTATATGTATAGTTGGATGTTATGAAGTTAAAATGAAAAATCATTGCAGCTAGTTTTTGAGAAAATCTTAAAAGAACTGGAAAAAAAAATTAAATAAATTCCGTAAAGTGGTACTTCCGGTTGATGGTATTATTTTTGCCCGAATTCTTCGTATCTAATGCGGTGATAGTACCTAACCTAACCACAAGTTTGAGCTTCTTGCAAGTTTTTGTTTTGGGATTTTACTGAGAGAAAGTAAAATCAATTATCCCAAAAAATTGATTCAACAAAAACTGATAGATATATATATGTATAGATAGTATACGCAGTTCTAAAGCAAATAGTTGGTGCCATTTTCGAGAATATCGCAAAAAAAAACATTCAGTAAAGTGATACTTCCGATTAATGGATTTTGACCGAAATCTTAGATATTTTGTTCACACACACACACACACACAAACAAACAGACTATTCACACACAAAAATTTGTTTTTACTACTCAGGAAGCTTCAAAATATCCATTTCCGGTGAAAATTCAAATTACGACAATTTAACATAAGTATTTCGCATTACTTCCTCTTATCAAAAGTATTTCTTTATTATAATACTTGATATGGGACATATTTAGCTTCGAATTTTATTTTAAATTATAAATCAAATATTTTCACAATTCATAAAAAATAAAAGCGAAATCAATTAAAACTATAATAATAAAACCCATGACAATGCAATTTATTATACTGCATACCAATAAAATATGCTATATAAAAATGTTAAACAATACATTGGATGATTATGAATAAAAATTAGACATTCTGTTACTCTAATTGACAATAATAATGATAATAATAGTAATGAAATAAAGGGAAGGGAATAACTGAGTGGTTAGCATAATGGACTCTCATGCGGAGGTCTCGGGTTCGATTCAGTGCTACCCTTAGATTTTTTTCTTCCTAGGAGCCTTTACAACTCACTTTCCGGTGATGGACAGTGTTGTCCTGTAATGAGAGAACACTGTCAGGAGGCCGGCAGTGCACTGAGAAGGCTCCGGGCGCTAATGACCATAGATGGTGACGCGCCTTAAATTAAAAAATAATAATAATGATAAATAAACCAAAAATCAATTATTCCGGACATATATTTCAAATAAAAGTGAAATATTTATGTATGTAAAATAGTATATGAAATGTAAAGAAAATTATTAGAGCTCTTTTCGAGAAAAACCCAAATAAATGAAAAAAAAAAAACAAAATTCGGTAAACCTTGCACTTCCGGTTGATGGATTTTGTGCTAAACCTTCTTGTTAGATACGACGACAATACCTAAACGGAAATACAAACTTGGAACTTCCTGCAAATTATTTCTGTTTTTAGATAATTTGTATACACTCACATGCATGCACACAGTCACACACACACACACACACACACACACACCATTTGCTAAACATTTCTTTTATAATCAAGGGATTTTAAAAGCCTTTATTTCCGGTCAAAATTCAATTTCCAAAATTTGACAAGTTTCGTAATACTTTCTCTTTACTTGGAACTTCAAACAAGGCGTGCTCTGACTTCCTCTAAACTAGGAACTTCAAGTTTAAAAAGGCAATGGAATCCGCTATCTAGAAAAAAATTGATTTCTGTAATTTTGACGGCTTATCCAGCAGTTTCCAGGGTAAAAATAAAAAAATATTTTTTTTTTTTTAAATCGACATCTGTCTGCGAAGTAAAAAAGTAAATCTCTATGCTAAACTCTGTCTTTTGGAGCAGAGAACATCGTGCCGAAAACAAAAGAGAATATTTTTAAAGTGATTGTATTCAGCATAATGACATGAGTCAGAGACAAATGGACCATAAAGAAAAGTCTACACAAAAAAAAAACTGCTGGCAATAGAAATGGACTTCTGGAGACGAGCAGCAAGAATTTCCAGAATAGAAATAATAAGGAACTCCAAAGATTAGGACAGTGATGGAAGTAAAAAAGGATATATGTCAAGAAATAATTTAAAAAAAAAAAGACTCTTAATAATATTATTTATTCTATGTATTTATTTGATTAATTTTTTGTAATTTTTTTCTTGATAGAGAGCCCCTGAAGATGGCAAACAATGTTTGAAACGTCGTTTGTTTTTTTTTCCAGGAGTTCCACTTTTCACTGGGTTTCCTTGACCTAAATATCTTGAATAGCATTCTCCATCCTCCCAATTCTGTGTCAAATTTTCCTGGACACCCATCAAGCTCTCTTCTATTCCATCCTGCCAAAGTTCTACGAGGTCTTCCTCGGCCAAATTTCCCTTCCCCTGAAAATTCCCTCAATTTGCCAATTGCAGACGCTTTTTGATAACCTTTCCCGTGACATTCTTTTTAGCTGTCCATGCC
Source organism: Triatoma infestans (assembly GCA_011037195.1). Lineage (NCBI taxonomy): Eukaryota > Metazoa > Arthropoda > Insecta > Hemiptera > Reduviidae > Triatoma > Triatoma infestans. The sequence goes on from JAAEAF010005926.1 coordinate 26,928, forward strand.
ATAATAGTCTTTTTTTTTTCATCATTGTTATGATGATGGGGATGATCCTGTGACGTTAAATTTCAGTATTATTGACTTTTGATGAAAGCGCTATCTTTTTTACTTTCTCTTACTCCTAGTAATCAGTCAAATTCGATCGTGTCAAATTTTCGATATCGAGCTTTCACCGGAAATATCCGTTTTGAGGTCCCCTGAGTCCAAAAAAGTGGTTTTTAGCAAATGGTCTGTGTGTGTCTGGTGTATATGTGAACAGCATAACTCAAAAACGAAAAACCGTAGAAAGTTGAAACTTGATATTCCGTTTAGGTAGCACCATGGAATCTGACAGTGCGTTATGTGTCAAAATTCCTCAACCGGAAGTACCACTTACTAGTGTTTTTTTTCACATTTTTGCGATTTGCTCAAAAAATGGCCATGACAATTTTTCTTTATAACTGCCATCAACAACTACACATACAAACAGCTACAACTTTTATTTGAAACATTTCTCCGGGAAAATTCATTTAAGGGCAGTTATGGGGGAGTGGTGGGGTTAGGTTTTTTTATCTAAAGTGCTATTTCAGTTTATTAGACAATTTCTGTCATCTAAATAATGTTAATTAGAATTAAATATGTTGTTGAAATTCCGAGTTTGAAAAAAATCGGATAACCCGAAGTGCGTTTACTAAATGATTTCTTCTCTTTTTCGCAATTTTCTCAAAAATGGCTCCGACGATTTTCTTGAAACTTGGTATTATATAAACTAAACATGGAAAGATCTACAACTTTTATTTAAAACATTTCTCTGGGAAAATTTATTTAAGGGCACTTTTAGGGGCAGGGTGGGGTTATGTTTTTCTCTAAAGTGATCTCATAGGTTGTTGTACAATTACTATCATCCAAACAAAATTAATTAGAAATAAATAGCGGCCAAAATTGCGAGTTTCAGAAAATTAGTGAACCGGAATGCGCTTTTACTGGACCAGATTTTTTTTCAGTTTTCGATGAATTCATTAAATTGGTACGCAAACTATAAACATTCTGTCAATTATAATTTTGAGAAACAGGGCCCTAAGAGAAAAGTTGTTGAGTGTTCACACCGTTTTTTTTTTTTTTTTCTTTTTAGTATACCTTTTTGTTAAGGTAAATTCTAAGTTTGAAGTTCCAAGTAAAGAGGAAGTATTACGAAACTTGTCAAATTTCGGAAATTGAGTTTTAACCGGAAATAAAGGCTTTTAAGATACCTTGATTATGAAAGAAATGTTTTTAGCAAATAGTCTGTAGGTGTGATTGTGTGTGTGTTTTTGTGCATGTGAGTGTAAACAAAATATCTTAAAATAGAAATATATTTGCCGGAAGTTTCAAGTTTGTATTTCCGTTTAGTACTAAGGTACTACCATCGTATCTAACACGAAGGTAGATCTAAGGTATCTAACACTACCCAAAATCCATCAACCGGAAGTATAAGTCAAGTGAACTTTTTTTTTTTTCATTTATTTGGGTTTTTCTCGAATACAGTTCTAATGATTTTCTTTAAATTTCCTATACTATTTCTACATACTTAAATACCATCACTTTTATTTGAAATATATGTCCAAAATAATTAACTTTTGGTTTATGTATTATTATTATTATTATTATTATTATATTTCGTTCCCCATAAGCGAATTACAGCAGATTGTTTAAAATATGAGACGATAGTAAACTTATGGTAACATTTTTGGGTTGTTGTGTCAATACTCATATTTATGAGATTATACTGCCGCCAATGTATGTATGATTGAGAAGGATAAACCCCGGGAGAGGAATATATCTAACAACTTATACATAACGGTACTTCCCTCTCCATTCCCGGGTTTTCCCCTTCATCCTTATATAATCTCACAAGTATTGACACAATCAAAAATGTTGCAATAAATTTACTTAACTATCTTCTCATATTTTGTGGTTGCTGTAATTCGTCATTATTATTCAATGTATTTATTTTACCGTTATTATTTTTATTTGTATCTAGCAATTAGTACTGTTACTAGTTATGATTTATTTTATTACATTTCTTAACTTTTAGTAAGAAAGAAGAAATATTACGATTATATCAAATTTTCGAAACATGAGTTTAACTGTGACGTCACTTGTCTATGAAACAATTTTTTTTTTTTTTTGCAAAGGTCTGTTTGTGTGTATAAGAACAAAATTTCTCAAAAAAGGAAAAATTGCAGGAACCAATAACTTGATATTTCATTCAGGTATTACCACCACATCTTACGCGTGTTCTTTTCGAACAAAATCCATCAACTGCAATTGATGTATTCTTGCTCAGTTTTTTTGTGATTTTCTGGGAAATAGCTCCAACGATTTTCATTAAACATTATATACTATCTACATAAATATGTCCACAAGGAGTATGTGTTGCAAGCAGTAAATTGGGAAATTAGCGAACCTCACGGCTTAGCTGTAGCTCAGTACTCCATGAATGAATGAAGATTTATTTACAAGGGTGTAACAGCAACCTCTGGCATTACTTCGGGATATGGTTGTTCACTTCATTTGGAACAAAAAATTTCTAATAAACCATTTTAGCTGGCGTCCCCCAGGGCTCTGTTCTGGGGGCCAACGCTTTTTAATTTATATATTGACAACCTCACTAAATTAAAGGGCAAAGCTAGTTGTTCTCTCTGCCGATGCCGCAGCTTTCTTTATATCGTCCTTCAGAGTTGATACTATCACCAACCATTTCACAATAGCTTTAGAAAAAAGTTTTAAATATTTTTAAAAAAATGGAGGATAAGACCCAATGAAGCCAAAACTAAAGATATTTTGTTTACACGTAGAAGGCCTATAATCAATAAATTTGTTAAAATTAACGGCAACCTACTTCTCTGGAAGAAGGAAGTGTTAAGTATCTTGGTCTAGTTCTTGACTCTAGACTAACGTTCACTAGACACAGAAATACAGTTAGCGATAGGTCATTAGGTCTTTTCTGTAATTTATTTTCTATATTCAACAGGAACTCACAACTGAATATTTGTAATAAAAAAAATTATTATATTATTTATACATTCCCCCTGTGTTTACTATACGCTGCTCCGGTCCTGGTCTCTAACACCTGCGCTATTAATTACAATAAACTGCAAAGAGTGCAAAAAAAGTGTGTGTATAAGGTTGATTGGCTCTTTACCTAAGTGGACCGTGATTGATTATATGCATGCTCTGTGCTGGACGTTACCCAGTATGCCCCACCACTGTTTATAAATTAATCTGAAAAATTTATAAAATCTTGTACACTCAGCGTACACAGTCACATTAATACCATTGTTGACGATAATACAGAGTCAATGAATAATTATAAAAGAAACTAACAAACACAAGCGTTTGAAGCATGTTGTTTTGTTTTGAGTCAACACTTCATGTTAAGGTTTTTTTATTATTTTTTTCCTTAATTTGTAAAATTTGATTTATTTTAATTTAAGTTAAATTTGTAATAATGTTTTGTGTATATAGGCATATGGCCTGAAAACACTTCCTGTAAAATGTACCTGTATACCGGGTGTAACAGCAACCTTTGGCAATACTTCGGGATATGGTTGTTCACTTCATTTGGAACAAAAAATTTCTAATAAACCATGGTCCGATTCGTTCGCCTTCAAAAGTTATTCTTCATTTTGGAAAATTTTCAATTTTCCTACTTTTTCTCATAAAATTCATTATATCTCAAATCGTTTTTTCACAAAAATCATATTCAATTACATCTTTGGAAAGAGCATTAAATTTCCTATAAGAAACAGAAATTTTATTTTAATTTAATGAATTATAAGGTTTTTCAGTGACTTTAAACTCAACCCTACAGCGTTTCGACAGTTAAAACCAGCTTTTCAATAGTATTTTCTTATAAATTACTTTAAGGCTAGCGTACGGTCCGGTTACAGAAAAAATATCTACATTTCACCAGCTTTCCAACGATAATAAATAATCCTGGGGTTTCTTTCTTGTTTTGTTAAAGAAAATGCGAAATAAATGTAAAAAAACAACAAAATTCAAATTGAGAACTGTTACAAAAATATCCTAAGATTAATTAATAATAGTGGAATTAACTTTGGAATTGTAATCTCACGATAGAAATCCGTCTAATTCTAATAAACAAAAACAATAAAGTCGTGATTTAGCTGGTCATACATTCAAAATGCTCTGACATAATACCGAGATATGATTTTTATTTATGGTTTTTGTAACGGCCGCGCGTCGGAAGCTGCAGCTGAGTATGCTCGGGAAAGAGCTGGAGCACCGGATATATGAAGCTGCGGGAAGAAATTAAAAACAACCGCGATGAAATGCTAAGTGCTGTTTCGTCAGTGTCACGAAGAAGTAGACTTTGTGTACGCGGAGGATAAACATTTTGAACATTTTTCTTTAAATTAAATTAAATTTTTCTTTTGTGTAAAAATTTGTTATTTAATTTTGTTGTGTGTTTTTCAATTTTTAACCCTCTTACAGATGGAAAAGATTTTTTTCGTTAATTAAATAATATTTTTTGTATTTTCTTTTATGATTCTCAACTCCATCATTTTAACAATTAAATAAACTTTGATTTATGAGATTTATTTGTTTATTTTTTTTTATTTGATTTATCAGAAAAAAATCTGGTGTGAAACACTCACACAACTTCTCTTACTCCAGTACTCAAAATTATAATTGACAAATTTTATAGTTAGTGTACCAAATTTAATGAAATTCGTCGAAAAGTGAAAACACTGTCCAGTAAAACTGTCCGGTTTACTAATTTCCTTGAAACTCGGAATTTGGGTCATATATTAATTTCTAGTTATTTCAATTTGGATGACAGAATTGTATAATCAACTGTGATAGCATTTTAAAGAAAAACATAACCCCCCTCCCCCAAAAGTCCCCTTAAATGAATTTATCAGGGGAAAAGTTTCAAATAAAAGTTGTAGCTCTTTATATGTATAGTTAACAACGCTGGTTTAAAGAAAATCGTTGGAGCCATTTTCGAGAAAATACCAGAAAACTGAAAATTATATTTCAGTAAAAACGCACTTCCGGTTATCTATTTTTTTTCAAACTCGGAATTTCAACAACATATTTAATTCTAATTAACATTATTTAGATGACAGAATTGTCTAATATACTGAAACAGCAGTTAAGATGAAAACCTAACCCCACCCCTCCCCAAGAAGTGCCCTTAAATGAATTTTCCTGGAGAAATGTTTCAAATAAAAGTTGTAGCTCTTTGTATGTGTAGTTGATATAGTAAGTTTAAAGAAAATCTTCGGAGCCATTTTTGAGAAAATTGCAAAAAACGTAAAAAAAACAACTAGTAAAGTGGTACTTCCGGTTGAGGAATATTGACACATAACGCACCGTCAGATCCCATGGTGATACCTAAACGTAATATCAAGTTTGAACTTTCTACGATTTTTCGTTTTTGAGCTATGCTGTTCACATACATACACACACACACACACACCACACACACACACAGACCATTCGCTAAAAACCACTTTTTTGGACTCAGGGGACCTCAAAACGGATATTTCCGGTGAAAACTCGATATCGAAATTTGACACGATTACAATACTTCCTCTTACTAGGAGAAGAGAAAGTAAAAAACAGAGGCAATATTTTTGTAACAGTTCTCAATTTGAATTTTGTTGTTTTTTACATTTATTTCGCATTTTCTTTAAGAAAACAAGAGAGAAACCCCACGATATTATTATCGTTGGAAAGCTGGTGAAATGTAGATATTTTTTCTGTAACCGGACCGTACGCTAGCCTTAAAGAAATTTATAAGAAAATACTATTGAAAAGTGGCTTTTAACAGTCGAAGCGCTGAAGGGTTGAGTTTAAAGTCACTGAAAAACCTTATAATTAATTAAATTAAAATAATACGTCTGCTTCTTATAGGAAATTTAATGCTCTTTCCAAAGGTGTAATTGAATATGATTTATGTGAAAAACTTTTTGAGATATAATCAATTTTATGAGAAAAAGTAGGAAAATTGAAAATTTTAGAAAATGAAGAATAACTTTTGAAGGCGAACGAATCGGACCATGGTTTATTAGAAATTTTTTGTTCCAAATGAAGTGAACAACCATATCCCGAAGTATTGCCAAAGGTTGCTGTTACACCCGGTATACAGGTACATTTTACAGGAAGTGTTTTCAGGCCATATGCCTATATACACAAAACATTATTACAAATTTAACTTAAATTAAAATAAATCAAATTTTACAAATTAAGGAAAAAAATAATAAAAAAACCTTAACATGAAGTGTTGACTCAAAACAAAACAACATGCTTCAAACGCTTGTGTTTGTTAGTTTCTTTTATAATTATTCATTGACTCTGTATTATCGTCAACAATGGTATTAATGTGACTGTGTACGCTGAGTGTACAAGATTTTATAAATTTTTCAGATTAATTTATAAACAGTGGTGGGGCATACTGGGTAACGTCCAGCACAGAGCATGCATATAATCAATCACGGTCCACTTAGGTAAAGAGCCAATCAACCTTATACACACACTTTTTTTGCACTCTTTGCAGTTTATTGTAATTAATAGCGCAGGTGTTAGAGACCAGGACCGGAGCAGCGTATAGTAAACACAGGGGGAATGTATAAATAATATAATAATTTTTTTTATTACAAATATTCAGTTGTGAGTTCCTGTTGAATATAGAAAATAAATTACAGAAAAGACCTAATGACCTATCGCTAACTGTATTTCTGTGTCTAGTGAACGTTAGTCTAGAGTCAAGAACTAGACCAAGATACTTAACACTTCCTTCTTCCAGAGAAGTAGGTTGCCGTTAATTTTAACAAATTTATTGATTATAGGCCTTCTACGTGTAAACAAAATATCTTTAGTTTTGGCTTCATTGGGTCTTATCCTCCATTTTTTTAAAAATATTTAAAACTTTTTTCTAAAGCTATTGTGAAATGGTTGGTGATAGTATCAACTCTGAAGGACGATATAAAGAAAGCTGCGGCATCGGCATAGAGAGAACAACTAGCTTTGCCCTTTAATTTAGTGAGGTTGTCAATATATAAATGAAAAAGCGTTGGCCCCCAGAACAGAGCCCTGGGGGACGCCAGCTAAAATAGGTCTGAAATCTGACGAACAACTGTTACAGTGAATTTTCTATTTTCCAGATAACTTTCATTAGATACATACACAAGGTACCTGGGAATCCGACAGTTGATCATCTTATAAATTAGACCTTTAACAGTACTCCATGCACTTCGTCAGAAAAGTACACAATACACTTAAACTACATAAACTCAACTCTTTAAAGACAAGGACAAACACAGTACACAAGCCAGGGTCTCCGTCCCTAGTTAATTGGCGTAAGCCAAGAGAGAAGGAAGGGATTAGCTCAGTGGTAGTGCGCTGGACTAGCAACGCGGAGGTCCCGGGTCTTGAATCCAGCATGCTGCCTTAGATTTTCTCTTCCTAGGAGCCTCTACAGCTCACTTTCCGGTAATGAGCAGTGTTGTCTGTAGCTAGAGAACACTGCTTGGAGGCCGGCAGTGCACGGAGATGGCTCCGGGGGGCCATATAGATCTTTCCCTTATAACAATCTAATCTAATCTACATACCTAAATAACTATCACTTTTAATTGAAATATTTTTCCAAAGTTTTGAGATCATTTATAAAAACTGATCCAAAGTAGGGCTAATGATAAATGACAATAATATAAAATATTTAAAAATGTCTTCCGCAGCGAGTAGAAGGGAGGTTAGGATCCTTCATTTCTGTTTTGAGAGTGTTGTTAGCTTCGCCTACCTTGGTTCCACTATTAATGGTGAAAACAAAATAAGCAACGAAATTGAAAATAGGATTATGAAAGGTAACAGAGCCTATTCTGCCAACTATAAGATGCTCAAATTAAAAATAAGTTGCCCAGATCTATGAAATTAAAATTGTATAAGTCCCTAGTAAGACCTATTGTGACATATGCATCCGAAACTTAGTGTTTGTCGCAGAAAGATTGTTATAAGTTAAACAGTTTTGAAAGAAAAGTAAGTTAGACGAATATGTGGTGCCACCCAAGTAGACGGTATTTGGAAAATAAAAACGAACGCCGAAATAGATAACTTACTAAAAAATGTAAATATTGTAAACGTTATAAAAGTAGGCAGGCTAAGGTGGGCTGGACATGTTCTTAGGATGGAATCAACGAGATTGCCAAAAAAAGTTATTGGATATGAAAATCTATTGGAAAGGAAGAAAAGGAAGAGCAGATGGGACGATGAGGAGGCCAAGAGATGCTGCGAAGCTTGGAGTTCGAAATTGGAAGTGGGAGGCGATGGATCTAGATGTATGGAGACGGATAATCCAGGAGGCCAAGGGTCACCCAGACCTGTAGCGCCAGGGAGTAAGTAATTAAGTAAGTAAGTTTAATAAAGTAAGTTTTTAGCGGTACTAGCGAAACAGTAGCGGTAAGCGAACCAATTCAGTATGAATATACACCAAGATTTATTGGTAGAATTCCAAATTTGAAATATATCATCGATTAACAGGAAGTGCCAGTGTACAAAATAGGTTTATTTGAATTAACTGCAAATATCATATTTATTTGGAACATCCTTCCCCTCCCCTCAAATAGATTTTAGATAGTTCGATGAAATTTGCAGCATTAAATTTCAAAGATTTTGATTTTGCTCTAATATTATTGGCGCCCTTCGTCTGGACAACAATAATATTTACTACTTGTTTGCAATTGGGGGGGGGCCGTCTTGTCGCCCCACCCCACCACTATATTTATGTTAAAGTAAATAAGTAAAATTTCGAAGATTAAGGGAAAATTTGTAATTTTATATATAATTTTAATTAACAGCAGATTTTTTTTTACTTCCTCTTACTCCTAGTAAGCAAGAGGAAGTATTGTAATCGTGACAAAATTTTTCGATATCGAGTTTTCACCGGAAATATCCGTTTTGAGGTCCCCTGAGTCCAAAAAAGTGGTTTTTTAGCAAATGGTCTGTGTGTGTATGTGAACAGGATAGCCCAAAAATGAAAAAACCGTAGAAAGTTGAAACATGATATTCCGTTTAGGTATCACCATAGGATCTGACAGTAAATTATCTGTCAAAATTCCTCAACCGGAAGTACCACTTTACTAGTTTTTTTTTTTTTACTTTTTTGCGTATTTCTCAAAAATGGTTCCAATGATTTTCTTCAAACTTGGTATATCAACTACACATACGAAGAGCTACAACTTTTATTTGAAATGTTTCTCTGAGAAAAATTCATTTAAGGGCAGTTATGTTGGAGGGGTGGGGTTAGATCTTCATCCAAAGTGCTATTTCAGTTTATTAGACAATTCTATCATCTCTAAATAATGTTAATTAGAACTGAATATGTTGTTGAAATTCCGAGTATGAAAAAATCGGATAACCGGAAGTGTGTTTTTCTCAAAAAATTGTTCCCACGATTTTCTTGAAATTTCTTATATAAACTAAACATACAAAGATCTACGTATAACATTTATTTAAAACATTTCTCTGGGGAAATTCATTTAAGGGCACTTTTAGTGGAGTGGTGGGGTTATGTTTTTCTCTAAAGTGCTATCATAGTTGATTATACAATTTTATCATCCAAAGAAAATTAATTAGAAATAAATAGATCGCTAAAATTCCGAGTTTCAAGGAAATTAGTAAACCGGAAGTGGGCTTTTACTGAACAGTTTTTTTTTCAATTTTCGACGAATTTCATTAAATTTGGTACACAAACTTTAAAATTTGTTAATTATAATTTTGAATACTGGAGTGAGAGAAAGTTGTGTGTGTTTCACACCAGATTTATTTTTTTTTTTTCATAATCTGCAGACTTCAAAAAACATGTATTTCCGGTGAAAGTTTGGCGCAATCGCAGTCGCAATAAACCTTCTTACAATTAAGAGTAAAGTAAAGTAAAAAATACGTAATGTCCATTTGTATATATGAAATTTGTTTTTTTATAAAATTTAGCTGTTTATGTTCTCAGCGGAAATGTAGTAATGTCAGTCTTAAAAACCAGTTTTTACGAAATTCTATTTGAGCAATTTAATAACACCATCTTATAATTTTAATGAAACACCAGACATCATGCTAACCTGATTCATATTATGTAACAGAGCAATATCACACAATGTAGTTTACCAAATAATTACAATCATAGAAATCTTCATTTTTTTATAGCTAAATATTCAAGTTTAAAGAAGATAATTTATTAGTAAATATAGCTTACATTTAAATTTAAAAGGTTTTTTTTTTTTTTTTTTTTTTAATAAACACGTGTTATGCAGGCGCACGCTATTTCATTTAAACATATTACGCTGTTAATTTGCAAGACAACAAAAATTCTTAATGATATTTATTGGATCTATAAAACACTTGTAAAGCAATTAAAGCTGAGTTTCTTTATTAGACCATCTTAACACGATTGCCAGCTTATAATTTTTACTTCCTGTCAATCCTAGTAAGAGGAAATAGTGTAGTAATAGTGTCAAATTTTCGATATCCTGTTTTCACCGGAAATACACGATTTGAGGTTCTCTCAGTCAGTGTATGCGTATGTATATGTATATATATATATATATAAGTATATATATATATCAGCATGGGATCTGACAATAAGTTATGTGTCAAAATTCCCCAACCGGAAGTATCATTTTACTAAATGTTTATTTCTTCACGTGTTTGCGATTTTCTCAAAAATAATTCCTACAATTTTCTATAAACTTAGAATATCATCTATATATTCTAAGATCTACAACTTTTATTTGAATCATTTCCGCGTTTCAACTGCGGCGACACCACTCTTGAAGATGAACCACGTTCTGGACGCCCATCAGAGTGGGGCATTAAGGCTACAGAAAGGGCATTTAATGAAAATCCGTCAATCAGTACCCGCCAACTGGTCACTATTCAATTATATGTCAACAACTGCTCACCAGTTCTAAAAGATTCTCGTTTTTTCACTTCTTCATTTAATGGCACTTCTGTGTGGGGGGAGAGGTGAGTTTAGATTTTTCCTCTAAAGTGTTATTTCAGTTTATTAATACAATTCTATCGTCTAAAGAATATTAAGTACATAAAATCATGACACAAAAGCTTTATCAGGTTCTTAAATAGAATTGTTTGTTTATTTGTCCTGTTCTGTATCCTAGACTTTAATCTTTAACTAGTCATGTTTATCAGAAAGAGAGAACCTTTCAAACAACAATTCTTCACTCAGTTATCGTATATCTTTCAAACCAATATCTGTGCTACACTTTTAATATGAAATTCAGAAAAATTTGAAATTCATGTACTTTTTCGGCATTGTTGTAAGATTTACTAGCGTGGCTGCTACTCGAAAAATATGTGAAGTGGAGGGGGAAGGTGTTGTGAATGGAAGGACTGCGCAACGTTGTTTTAGGCGTTTCAACTGCGGCGACACCACTGTTGAAGATGAACCACGTTCTGGACGCCCATCAGAGTGGGGCATTAAGGCTACAGAAAGGGCATTTAATGAAAATCCGTCAATCAGTACCCGCCAACTGGTCACTATTCTATTATATGTCAACAACTGCTCACCAGTTCTAAAAGATTCTCGTTTTTCACAAAAGAATAGTCATTTGTGATGAGAAATGGATCTTTTATCGCAACCCTGACACACACACAAGCAGTGGTTAAAACCAGGCCAGTTACCGAATCCGGTTGTGAGACATGATAGGTTTGCACATAAATTTATGTAGTGTGTTTGGTGGAATTTCGAGGGTGTGTTGTACTTTGAACTGGTTCCTGATAGTCGTGCTATAAATGCAGAACTTTATTCTCGACAACTGGAGCGGGGTGTATGAAGTTCTGGTTCAGAAATATCGTGCCCTAGTCAATCGGAAGAGAGTTCTTCTACATCAAGATAATACTCGCCCTCATACCGTTAGAATAACTCTGAATTAAATTGAAGAACTTGATGGTCCAAGAACTTCTACCACACCCTGCATACAGCCCTGACCTCGCCCTATTACTTATTTCGCGTAATGGCTCATTTTCTTCGAAGGAGACAGTTCAATAATCAGGAGGAAGTCGAAAACGGGTTCGCAAGTTCTTCGAATCAAAAGATAAAGACTGGTACATGCGAGATCTTCAACAGCTGGCTGTATAGGTGGCTCAAGACAGTCCAACACGAGCGTTATACTTTGAGGATTGAGCTGTAAGTTGTTATTTATACAAACACCGACAAAATCTTTGTGTCATCCCAATAGAATTCAATATGTTGTTCACTATATGAAGTATTGAAGCTAAAATTCGAAGTATGAAAGAATATCGGATGACCAAAAGTGTGTTTTTATTGAAAAGTATTTTTTTTATTTTCTCTGTTTTCTCTGAAACGGCTCCAACGACTTTTTTTAAGCTAAAAAAAATCAGGTGTGTAACACTCACATAACTTTCTCTTACTCCAGCTCTCTGTAAATTATAATTGACAAATTTTATAGTTAGTGTACCAAATTTAATGAAATTTATCGAAAACTGTTCAGTAAAAGCGCACTTCCGGTTCACTAATTTTCTTGAAAATCGCAATTTTGGTCATCTATTTATTTCTAATTAATTATATTTGGATGATAGAATTGTATAATCAATTATGTATAGCACTTTTAAGAGAAAAACATTACCACGTCCCACCCTCAAAAGTGACCTTAAATAAATTTTCCCAGAGAAATGTGTTAAATAAAAATTGTAGATCTTTGTATGTATAATTGATATTGGAAGTTTAAAGAAAATCGTCGGAGCCATTTTTTGGAAAATCGCGAAAAAGTGAAAAAAAAAATTAATTTAGTAAAGTGGTAAAGTAAACGTCATCCGATTTTTTTTTTCAAACTCGGAATTTCAACAACATATTTAATTCTAATTAACATTATTTAGATGACAGAATTGTATAGAGATTGAAATAGTACTTTAGAGGAAAATCTAACCCCACCCGTCCCAATAAGTGACCTTAAATGAATTTTTCCAGAGAAATGTTTTAAATAAAAGTATCTTTGTATGGATAGTTGATATTATTATTATTATCAAAACGGGTGCCCAAAAGGCGCGGGACCTAAGCCCATGTGGCTCTTATCCCCCCGATACCCCCCGTAACCCCTTAATTAGTCTCCCCCGGTAACTTGCCGGTTAATCTGCAATATCTCAAGATATCCGCAAACACCAACTCGCCCAGGCAATCCTGCGAGAGTGGTGTCCTCCCAAATATACGAATCCTAGTTCCGGCGAAACGGGGACAGTGACATAGGTAGTGAAACACCGTTTCCCTAACTCCGTCATCACAATTCTGACAAATGGGACTCCGTGTCCTCCCTATGTTAAACAAGTGACTGGACACCCAAGTGTGTCCAGTCACTATTCCTACCAAGGTCCTCAAACCCGTCCTACTAAGAGACAGGAGATACTCCGAGATTCCCTGCTTGCTTGCCTTTATAAATCTTTTGGCTTGGAGGCACCCCTGCGTGTCCCCCCAGCGTTTCTCCAAAGCTCTCGTCTCCCAAAGTCTAATCTGTTTGTCGCGAAACGTCTTTGTAACGGCCAGGGCTGGTTCAGGACCATAAAATGGTAATGACGATCCCTCCCTGGCCAGCTGATCCGCCCTCTCATTGCTCTCTATTCCCGCATGTCCGGGTATCTAATAGAGATGCACCTTACCCCTTCGAGCCAAAGCATTAAGCCTTCTCCTACATTCTCCCACTAATTTCGAACTCCACCACGGCTTACTCAAAGCCCTTAGTGCGGCTTGACTATCAGAGAAGATCCGCACTTCTTTAAACTCTCCTAGCCACTCCCCCACAAGGTGGCAGCATTCAATGATGCCCACCACCTCAGACTGGAAAACAGTGGCCAAACCACCTAAGGCCACCGAACTCCCTCTATCCAACTCCTGAAACCATGCTCCCGCCCCCGACAGGCCAGTACCCTCCTGCCTAGAGCCATCTGAATAGCAGCGAATAATACCGCTGCCCGACTCCGTTGGCCTCGTGAGGTTATCATCCCCTATACTGCCAATCGTAATCTCATAATCTCTCTCAAATCCCCATTTCTTGCTCGTCTCATCAAGTTTAGATAGCAGAAATCGGTTCACTCGCCAAATCTCATCCTCGATCCTAGTGTGATCCCCCCGAAAGGTTCTCACCCATTCTCCCTTGCACCTCATTCTGAGGTACTTTTTCATTGCCTCTCCCACTACCACATACTGTAGGGGGATTAGCCCCAGCAACATCTCTAATGCCACCGTCGGTGGCCAGACCACCACACCACAGATGCATACAGCATCCTTGGCTTCACCAACTTCTCGTAAATCCAATGGATACCTCGGGGATTAACTCCCCAGGTCTTACCCGCTAATCTCCTACACTGCCAGAAAACCTTCTGCCCCTTCTCACAAATATACTCAATGTGGGCCCGCCAATTCAGCTTATTGTTGATGAGGACCCCCAAATATTTAACCTCGCTGCAAATTTGCAATTCCTTACCGAAGAGCCTAGGTCTCCTAAGCCCTTCCAATTTCCTCTTCCTAGTAAATAGAACTAAAGAACTTTTGTCCGGGTTAACGGACAAGCCATAGTTCCCACACCACTGCTCCACGTAAGATAACGCCGACTGCATCAAGTCACTCACCACACTCAGATGCTTCCCTGTGATTAAGATTACCCCATCATCGGAATACATCTGCAGGTAAAATCCCCTACGGTTCATCTCCCAAAGTAGCTCATCAACGATGAGGCACCACAAATGAGGAGACAAACTCCCACCTTGGGGAAAGCCCCTACTGGCTTTCACCCTTCTCTCCGCAACTCCCAAACGAGAATAGACAATCCTCGAAGTCAGGAGGTTGCCATGGATAGTTGATATTGGAAGTTTTTGAAGAAAATCGTCGGAGCCATTTTTGAGAAAATCGCGAAAAAGTGAAAAAAAAAATCATTTAGTAAAGTGGTACTTCCGGTTGAGTAATTTGACCCATAACTTCCTGTTGAATCCCATGGTTGTACCTAAACGAAATATCCAGTTTGAACTTTCTGAGATTCTTCATTTTCGAGCTATGCTGTTCAAATATATACATACACACACACACATCCACACTCTATACAGACCATTTCTAAAAAACACTTTTTTTGTACTCAGGGGACCTCAAAACGTGTATTTCCGGTGAAAACTCAATTTCGAAAATCTGACACGATCGCAATATTTCCTGTAACTATTATTAGTAAGAGAAAGTAAAAAATTCAGCCCCCCCCTTAAAACTAACAAAAATTTCTAAATAATCTATATCATTCATTATAAATTTATTGGTCAAATTATTAAAGCGTCTTATAAGAAATAAATATTTGTATAAACAAATGATTGTGTAGTATGTGAATCTATAGTTGTAAATAAATATAAGAATTAGATTTACAAGGGCCACTATTGACCAAACACAGACTAGGGAACTTCTATTCAAATAAATGTTAGATTTGCACGCTGTATGATTAACGATTAGAAAAGTCAAGTATTTTAAAACTTACACAACTTTCTCTTACTGAAGTAAATACAATAATTATAAAAACTGACAAATTATATTAAAAATTATTTTTACCAACTATTTACCAAAGTTAGCCTAACAAAAATTTATAGTAGTGGATATCGTATATGTTAGTTCTCTTCTCATAGACAGATAGCATGTGATTATATTGTAGACGTGAGAAAAAAAAACAGCGCCGAATAACAAACCTGACTAACATTTGAAAATTTAATGTCACATATTCCCCAGAACCAGTCCTCACGTCTAGTGAGTTTGGTGCAAGGATTCAGGGTTCGGGTTCCATTAAAGCAAAGTCGGTGTTGACCTAGCATCGTGAGAAAAAATTGTGAGAAGCTATAGTTCATGGCGCACCTAGGTGGCGAAGTTCAGAACTTAAACGGCGAGGGAATTGCGGCGTGCCCACGCGTCCCCCAAATATATCGCCGTCTGGCAAGCCTTGGTTCTTTATGGACTGTGGCACCGTAGGTTTTTATTTCTCGAAACTTTCTTATAACCAATTACAAATAACTGCTATTTTTAATATTATAACAATTTTCTTATAATATTATTATCTTCTTTTTAAGATTAATGATACTATTAATATAATCAATTATTATTTAACATTAATTTAAAATAAGAACAAAAAAATTAGGAGTTGAAACATTTACACGACGTACTGCGATTTACATAGCTATAATTGACTAATTCTTGTCCTCACGCGTTGGTCTACTGGCTAGCGTATTCGCCTTTAGTGCGAGAATTCAGGGTTCGTTTCCCGTGAGAGCAAAGTCGGTGTTGACCTAGCATCGTGGAAAAAAAATTGGGAAGCTACAGTTGGTAGCGCACCTAGATAGCGTAGGCTGAAACTAAACGGCGAGGGAACTGTGGCTTGCTTGCCACACGCCACCTAATAATACAAAATGACGTCTGGCAGCCTTGGCTCTTCATGGGCTGTGTTGCGCAATAGGTTGTTTTGACTAATTCTTACTAGATGTTTAGTTGTCTTCAAGATACATAAATGGGAGAATATAAACATTATACAAACTACTTTTTCGGGGAAACCTTAACTTCCCTACTCGGAAAACTGATTCGAGCAAAAAGTTATAGGTCTCTATTATATATGGTTTATAACAAGGTTAATGAAATCCGCTGGGTTTCTTTATGGAAAAAGTCGCAAAAAAAAACTGGGACAAAAACTGTTCAATAAAGTTGCAATTCCCGTGAACCAATTTTCCTTAAACTCGGAATTTTTGCGTCACATTTCTTGTAATTATTATTATTATGATTTGTATGTGGGGAGGGAAACCCTAAACTATCCAAAGCCTCACTGGGTCCATATAGCTACCCGAAGGAACAACAACAACAAACCGGGTCTAGAACAAAAATCCAGACCCGGATCTAATCCATCTAAGGATTCACCGCAGTCCGAATAAATCGGACAATAACCTTAAGCGGAAATAGCCTCAGACAAGCCTTAAGCTCTTCCACAGACATCTATTCCGACCAAAGGTCCTGAACCTAATTTCCTCACAACCCAGGCAATCAGTCATAAGATGGATGGGTGTTTCCTCCTCTGTCTCACAGACTCTACAAAATGGATCCGGCATGAGCCCCATTATGTAGAGATGTCTCCTTAAACCACAATGTCCAGTAAGAGATCCAACCAGAGGCCTGAGAGCGCTCCGTGAAAAACACAGCAACGTCTCACTAATGGCCTTTTCCGCCCCCCCATGAGCATTTTGGACTGCCAAAAACCAACTGAGCTCATCCATAAGGATGAATGCTGTAAAGCTGTTCATGCCTGGAAGCCTGACAGATATGTGCCAGAAGACACGCCAACAGCAGGCTCGGGACCAATGAAAGGAAGAGAAGCGCCTAATTTGGCAAACCTATCCACTTCCTCATTCCCGAAAATTCCCATGCGACCTAGCACCCAGACTAGAAGCAGATCCTTCAGAGAAGAAAGCTCTTCCAGTCTTTTGGAACATTCTAACACCAACCTGGAAGTGAAGACACATGAACTCAGCGACTGCAGCGCAGCCTGGCTGTCCGAGCAGATACAAACACCTTTATTAATCTATATATATAAAAATTCAGCATCCGTATGTTTGTGACCGCAAAACTCGAAAAATAGTCGATGGGTTGACTTGAAATTTTGACACAATGTTGTATTTCTATATAAGAGTGTTTATATATACTTTCTATTCAGAAGTTCCCACGGAAACGGGAAATTCTGAGCGTTTCGCGAGTTTGGCAGAAATAGGCAGACGCAGATGCGTTGCGATGGTGACACGCTCTCTGAACCTCTTTCTCAACTACTTATAAGTATCTCTGTTCCGAAGTTCCCACGGAAACGGGAAATTGCGAGCGTTTTGCGAGTTGCAGAAATAGACAGACGCAGACGCGTTGCGATCGTGGCGCGCTGTCTAAACCTCTTTCTCATCTACTTATAGTATCTTTTATCGCCACCAGTCTCGAAGTACCTCACCCAGTCTCACGCAGTATTAGTTGACAAGGTATTCCAAAGCAAATTATCAAAATCACGCATGGTTAAGCGGAAGAGCCATTCTAGTGGCAGAAAAGTCGACGTACTCAATATGAACAACATCATTCTAAACAGAATCGCAGGTGAAACAGTGACATACACATCCATTAACTCCGTGATGGACCAGAGTGAGGTGAATTTTCCAAAGGAATTTCTTAATTCACTCGATTTCCCGGATTACCGCCACACATTCTAAATTTGAAAATTGGAGTGCCAATTATCCGAAACATAAATCGCCAAAGTTATGCAATAGTACACAATAGTAGTTACAAAATGAATGAATAATCTAATTGAAGCAACAATTCTCATTGGACGTCATATAGGTGAAGAATGCGACGGATACCACTCCTACCGACAGATATGGCGTTCGAGTTCAAACGACTTCAGTTTCCAAACGCCTTGCGTCGCTATACTATCAATTCTTTGTCAGGTGCGGTTTGAATTAGAAAAAGATACTTCTCTCATGGGCAATTATTGTCGCAGGCTCCGAGTCGGTAAACCATTTGATCTTTATGTTTTTTGATCTGAATTATTATAGTAGAAGATATAATATATCCACACTGCAATAAATTCTTTAAGATGAAACGTAACCTTACCCCTACCCCCAAAACCTTCTTAAATGAATATCCCGGGAAAACTGTTTCAAATAAAGTTATAGCTCGTAATATTTGAGTTAGTGATTATGAAGTTTTTAAGATAGCGTGAGCACTTTCACTTATTATCTTCTCAGTTTCTTCCTAGTTTTACTTGTTTTATTTTTTGACGTGGCGCGGGGCCGACTCAGTTACCTCTTCCACGTATGCTTAATCCGACCCAGGCATCCGCAACATATTATATAAGCCATTCCTAAAGTTAATTAAATTGGAATAACAGAAAACCAGAATGGAGTGGATCCACGTATTTCTAAGTTGACCTGCTCGAACGTTTTTTTGGGGGGGTTCCCAGTGATACGGGGGGGGGGTTGACATTCAGGCTTTGGACACGAGTACGCCATCCTGCCCGCGGCGGCAGCGGATCGCGCGATCTTTTCGGCTACGCACATACAAACGGATCTGTGGAAGCGATCAGTGCTGGTTTGTTTTCCACAGAGCAGGATCGCCTATTGTTTTGCATTGTTATAGTGGGTTTTGCAGAGATTTTTGGAGAAATAGTAGTTATACTGAGTAAAGAACTTCACAACATCACGATCCATCCATGTCTTCTCTGCCTTTTTAAAACCACATTTTGTACAACTTGGTGAAGTGCCGTACAAATACCGGTATTTCGTCGCACTTTTCCAATCAACAGTTCTAGTTTCTTCTTCCCATCTTGAAAACTAGAAAATGGTGATGAAGATCGCCTTTGTTTTGCAGATTTTTTGGGAGAAAATGAGTAGTTATGCTGAGGAAGAACTTCAACAATCACGATCCATCCATGCTTCTGCCTTTTTAACCACATTTTTGTACAACTTGGTGAAGTGCCGTACAAATACCGGTAGTTTCTCACTTTTCCAATCAACAGTTCTGTTTCTTCTCCCATCTTGAAAACTAGAAAACTGATGAAGATCGCCTACAAGGCGCGACAATTATTGTAATTATGTACAACCAGCTCGCCTACTACGGCGGTCAAGATTGTGTCGCTGAGATAATCGTGTGTGACACGGATGATGCAATATTGCATCACACAACAATATTGTCGGATCGCGATGGTCTGAGATCGCTGCCCGCCGCGACAGAACGCGTCCGGTGTGTCAAAGCCTTAAAAGTCATTGGCGCTCATAGCCTTCTCAATGCACTGCCAGCCTCCGAACAGTGTTCTCTTGTTACATACAACCCTGCCCAACACCGGACAATATTGAGCTGTAGAGGCTTTTTGGAAGAAAAAAAATCTAAGGGCACCATTGCTGGAATCGATCCTGGGATCTCCGCGTTGCTAATCCAACACGCTACCACTGAGCTAATCCTTTCATTATTACTCCTATTATTACAATTATGTTATACAAAATGACAACTTTTCTTTAAACCTTAAATTTTATTCATTTGACACAAATATAGTGGTGGGGGTGAGAGGACAAGTACTAACCTACTACCCCAAAGGTAAAAAGAGAATGATTACATTGTAGGCCAAAGAAGCGCGCCACTAACATTGAACCAATTCTATAACAATTGAAATTATCTCCACAAATTCCGCACACCAATTTAAAAATCAATTTTTTTTTTATTTGACAAATTTGACAAATAAAATTGAGCATTTCAAGTTCCAGAAAATTCCAAAAATACTCAAAAACATATTTTGTAAAATCGCACTTCTGTTAGCGAGTTCCCCCCCCCCCGAATTTGGACGATGTTTAAAGAAAATCATTAGATTTTCGAGAAAATAAAAAAAATAAAAGAACTAAAAAAAGATCAATCAAGACGCACTTCCGGTTGATGGGTTTTGCACGAAATCTTCATAATGGTTGCGGTGGTATTTTACCTAGACTGTCAAGAAAGTCTTTTGGAATACCAAGTTTGAGCTTTCTGGGATTTTTCATTTCTGTGATATTGTTCACACACAACTGGCCATTCACTAAAAACATTATTTTCGTACTCAAGGGAACATAAAATTCAATTTTCGAAAATTTGTCACGATCTCAGAGTACGAGAAAGTAAAAATCTTATTCACAGAGACAAGTCATTTAATGACAGTAAATTTAATTTGGAAAATCTGTAGAAGACTTTGACGCAGTTTTGTATGTTAAATATTGAATGAAAGAAGGGCATATTATAATCAGACAAGTAAAAGGAAATGTGTCCTGGTTAATAATCAAAATATAATAAAGTTTAGGAACAGATAAATATGATGTTATAATATAATAAATCCAATATGTCATGTAAATAATAGCACCACATAAATAAACTATAACTTCGGGAAAAGATTTGAAAATGGTATTTGTTTGGCAATTAGGCAAATCGAAGGTTGTAAGATATGTTGACATGATAAGTAAGTTATTTCTAATAGAGGTCAACTAAAATATGACCATCGCAATTAATAATTCACTTAAATTAGTGAAAGGTCAAATTAAA